>OU015463.1:8370972-8563472 GCA_907164805.1 Brachyptera putata | reverse complement strand
TTGCAATCATTCCGTGCTGTTATCGCATTGTTTTACGTTGATCTAAAATAACGTGTCAATTGAAATACACACAGTAATGACACGTAAATGGCATGACATATAATGATATGCAGACGGGCAAAATACTCTAACATGAAGTATCTCAAATACTAGATACAGATCCCTGAATCTTGGTATTTCAGATACAAGATACAACAGAAATTTAAGAAATGTATTTAAAATATAAAATACAATATAGAATCTTGGGACAGTTTCATAAGATGCATTCCAAAGATTTTTCTCGTAAAATGAAAATAGAGGGAAGCGAAAATATGCAGAACACTGAAAATAATATACTGTAGTTTAAATACAATTTTAATGTCTTCTAAAGAAAGTGTATTTCCCGCTGTGCCTGTAGCAAATATGCCTACAATTATCCTACTCGTGGACGGGGTGGTTCTTGACGCCATTTGTAAGTGTTACCAGCATGACGTATGAGTGACGGTAACAATCAGATCGATCCTTGCAAGCTTGATTAGAATTTGATAGTCGATAACGCATCTTTCTCACGCTCATAATTAAATCATACCTAGAAAGAAGAAAATAATTGGACAACAGCATGCGGATTATCTTTGTCTTTATTTCTTCAATAAAATACCTATTGATATAAGATCATCAAAAGTAAAACTTTATTTAAACAGGGCGTTAGTGAGTGGCTACAAGCTATCGGGGCATATTTCGTTCTTACTAGTAAGTGCCGGTTGTACCAAGTGATGATTAGTGAATTGAGCAAAAATTAGCAAATTAACTTGTTATCACCCTTGGTTACCTATGTTATTTTTGTACCTTGAGTAATGATTAACTAATTAATATTTAATCATCAGTTGGTACAATCGGCTCTTAGTCATATATTGTGATATATATATTTTGCTTCTTAATTACAATTTAATCGTATTTTGTTCAATAAAATACCTATTGATAGGCCTATAAGATCATCAAAAGTAAAACTTTATTTAAACAGGGCGTTAGTGAGTGGCTAGAAGCTATCGGGGCATATTTCGTTCTTACTAGTAAGTGCCGGTTGTACCAAGTGATGATTAGTGAATTAAGCAAAAATTAGCAAATTAACTTGTTATCACCCTCGGTTACCCATGTTATTTTTGTACCTTGAGTAATGATTAACTAATTAATATTTAATCATCAGTTGGTACAATCGGCTCTTAGTCATATATTGTGATATATATATATTGCTTCTTAATTACAATTTAACCGTATTTTGTCACTTTATTCACTTTCTTGTCACAAGACCACATGCCAATAATAATTATCTTCTGTTTCAACTGACAATTGACCAAAATAATGTTATCACATTTGGTCAGCCCGCACACAAGAATCTTTCTTCTGCGGGCTTCTACATTACATTAATATTCTCTCAACGAACACATACTACTTCTTTCTCAACTGAATTTTGAACAACATTTTTGATACAGAACATTTCAGTTTCTGAATAAATGTGTATCTCACGTTGTTATTTTGTTATATGTTATACTGTTTATTGCTGTAATGGTAATGTGGAATCAAATGAAATGAAGTGGAATAAGCGAAACGATTCCGTCGATAATTTGTGAACTCAATTTAGTCATTCTGAATTTCCACGTTAGAGCGTGCAGCAGAGATCATTTGACTGTATGATTGGATCACTTTTAATCGATGGAAAAAATGTATCAAGTACTTTGATAGCTTGGAAAATATGCAAAGTACATTGAAAATCAGTATTTGGAATACAAAATACAAGATACATTCTGAGCGTATACAAGATACAAATGTACATAAAATACGATGATTAAGATACGTGTACGGCTATGACTGATGGCATGTAATATCACAGACCGTGAAGTGTTGAAGTCCTTAACGGGGCTGGAGCTATAGACACCCCGTTAAATAAATGGCACAGACCCCCCCCCCCCGCCCCCCACCCCCCCCCCCCCCCCCCCCCACCCCACCCCACCCCACCACCAGTCAAATTGTGCCAGAATTATTGGCTATTGGTATTGGTATTGAATAAGAAGCTGTAAGTACACCAGTATCAAGTAGTGCGTGTGTAGCGTTTTCTCTCCAAGACAGGGTCTGACTTCAAAAGACTTCTACAAAGTGGAATTATGACCACAGACCTTAGGAAACTGGATACAGGGTAGAAAGGGAGGGTACACAGCACTCCAACCGCAATATGCCCATTGACGTGCTCAGAGTTAAATATTAGATAGGGTTCGAATTGATTGCATATTCAATGGTCAACCAATTAAGGGGGAGGGAGCGTAGCCCGAGCACGTAGGCTCTGGAGGCCTTTTAGCCGAAGCCGGAAAATGTTGTGCCCTTCGAAAATGAAGATTTATTTTATTTGTTTTTTGGTTCATTAGTTCCCTTTTTACATTTGAGGCTAAAATTCAGGTCCATATTTTTCTCTAAATATCGTGTCTGTAGTGGTGTTTCACTGTATTTCGGAAAATGTACTGATTTCCAATTTTGATGTATTTTTGGGGAGAGTTGGAGCTTCGCCTACTCTCTGCCAACTCCAAATATAAAGAGCACTGCAGGATTTTTTTCTAAATTTTGTTTTCAAGTGGGGTTCTAGTGTATTCTGGAAAATGTATTGTTTCTTATTATTGTGTCTGTTTTGAAACATATGACTTACCAAGTTGTTAATATTGTGTTAAATCCAAGACGACTGGAATAATATTGAACGTACTGTTGGCTTTGAACATAACGATTGCTTTGCCACTCAATGTTAATGAAATGGGTGGTATATGGAAGCTAAGAACTAAGCACCAACCTGTAATTGTCGAGTCAAATCAGAACCGAATAGATAATAATCATCATGTAGTTGGTAGATATATAAATAGATCAACAAACACTTACATGATTGATTATTTAACTCGATACAGAGCGATGTTATGAAGCTTCATTCAACAACGACTGTGAGTATGATTAGGTTGCACAAGGCATTCATATTCGTCAGTACAGAAATAATACTGATATCCGATGAATATAGAGAAATTCATCTTTACTATTTTTCTCTATTTTCTACGAGCCAGTGTTACGGAATCAAAAGTATCTCATCCCCAAAATAATTTTATGCTCTTTCATTAATATGACATTCTATTGTTGTGAATTCAATCAGTTCCGAGATAATGTCAATGAATAGCAAGAATGTGATGAAATTGAAATAGAAGCATATTTAAATTTAAAAAATCGCATGATTATTAAGAGCAAAAATTATCTTGGGGTAGATATACGGTTCATTCAATTAGACTGGTTCGCGAAGATAGAAAAAAATAGTAACGACAAAGAACTCTATTTTTATCAGCACCGTGCACGAACCCCCTAAAATATGTACTACATCGGTAAATTGGCAATGTTGTAAACTAAACTATAAGCTTAACGTGAACTGTGAACCACATCTAACGATAACTTATTGCATGCAATCATATGGAAGATGTGACGGTGACTTGTCAGCTTTCTCTAGAGTCCGTATAACTATTCCAGCAGAAAGCAGAAATAAGCTGTCAGCAAATAAGTCCATCTTTCTCTATGGAATAATCGGCTGGGGTGGAGCCTCCAAAAACATTGTCCGACCAATAATTTAAATTCAAAAATTGTTTCTAAAAATAATCAATAATAAACCTATGCGGTTTTCGTGTGATCTTACTTATGAACTCTCTAATACGCTTGATATAAAACAATTATTTCCAAAGACTGGCATCCATTTTCATAAAAACGTTCATTTATATGTCAAAGAGAGTGAAATTTGTTCACATTTGACTAGAAATGTTGCTCAGTATAATTTATTTAATATAACTATACCTAGAAAGAAAAAAATTAATTGGTCAACAACATGCTGATTACATTGGTCCTTACTTCCACAGTAAAATTGCCCTTAATATTAGATCACCTTATTGTTTTGTTACTTTTAAACGACATGTTAGAGCTTGTATTTTAGAAAAAGGCACAGATTTCTTTGTATTACTAAGAGCCGATTGTACCAACTGATGATTAAATATTAATTAGTCAATCATTACTTGAGGTACAAAAATAACATAGGTAACCAAGGGTGATAACAAGTTAATTTGCTAATTTTTGCCTAATTCACTAATCATCACTTGGTACAACCGGCTCTAATTAACACAACCATGTATAATTTCTAGAATACTTATAAAATTTTTTGTTGACAGTTAATTTCAGAAATATGGTGTTTAGAAGTGTATGTTTTCACGTTTTTCTTATGTTACTTGTTATATCGAATGTGTATGTTTCAAGTTTCAAATATTTGAAGTTGTTTATATTCTTTTTCTGTTATTTTCTTCCGCCTTCAGCGTTCATTAGGCAACTGTATTGAATCAGAAGTTATTTCATTGTCATTTTTAACTGTTTTTCTTCATTCGTGTACATATTCTACTAACGTAACACTGATTCAGCCCGCACACAAGCCTCTGGTCTTACGCGGGCTTCTGTCAATAATATACTTTTATGTTTATTTGTTATATAACATGCCAAGAATTGCAGAGTAAAATGAAATAAAATAAATAAAAATGAATAAATACGAGAATCGAAACCCACTCGTCAGCGAATCACTATATTTTGGAAAACATTACCTATGCTGAGCTCTTACCATTTGAAAGCGGGAAAGTGGAAGTAAAGCTCTCGCATTCCCAACATATATCCCTAAAATCCCCCATACACTTTAAACTATAAGACA
Source organism: Brachyptera putata (assembly GCA_907164805.1). Lineage (NCBI taxonomy): Eukaryota > Metazoa > Arthropoda > Insecta > Plecoptera > Taeniopterygidae > Brachyptera > Brachyptera putata. The sequence continues at coordinate 8,558,740 of OU015463.1, read as the reverse complement.
TTTCCAAAAATACGCTGAAGAATCACTTCGAATACTGTATTTCCAAAAACCAAAACCTGCGGGGCTCTTTCGATTTGGAGGAGGCAAAGAGTAGGTAAAACTTGAAAATACTTCCTATTTTGATCTCTTCACTACAGATAATCCATTCTATCAACTCCTCCATCGTTCTATGCGTAATCTGACCACTCCCACAATCATTCATTCCGTACAGTTTATCAGCCAACGTTCTCGAGACATGATTGCTAATTGTAGTGTACATTTGTAACAATGATCAGTAATTGAGTCTGGTCTTGTTACCGAGTCGTCCTGCTAACGGTACACACTGGTATTGAGTGCCCAGTCCTGTCCTGATCAATACAGAGAGACAAGTGATCAATGCAATATTGAGTGCAATGTTGGCTTTGAACACATAGCGGAGGTAATATCCACAACGTCGATCGGATGAGAACAGCTAGGAGCTAACCATTTGCCAGCCTGGTATTGTAAATAGAACCCAGAGAAATAAATGATGAAGAGATCGTTGATGCGCTGTCATCACTTCAAGAGCTGAATTTGGTTTTAATTGGCGAAATATTCGATAATTATCATCGGTCCACAGACTTATAAGGAGGATCTATCCAAGAGAAGCCAGGAAGGACGTTGGCAAATATTCGTTCAACAGGACTATTGAAGACTGGAATGAGTCATGATATATATTGCATATAAGCCATAAGCCATAAGCATGTAAGTCGAATAAGCCATGATATATAAACAAACTCAAAGAAAATCGTATTCTACCACCACTTAGGCCTAGGTTTACCGAACTTGGCTTCACTTGAATGGACGTCCAACGATAGTTTTACAACGCAAGTACATTCAGTTTAACTATAACCATAAACTACAACATACGGGGTGATAACGAAACGATAAAGTGACGATAGTGAGAGTTTCACAAATACCCTTACCTTATGCGGGACTCGAACCCACGCCCGACCTGACTTAAGTTTCTGTTCTTTCAACCGTATAGTGGGGTAGATGACCGAGTCAGGAAGACGTCTAGTCTACTCATGACTGCTATAACATGAAAATACTAATAACAGTTTAATTAAAAGTTGAATAGAAGTTAACGGTTCAATTATTTCAGCCCGTTATATAAATAACTAATTGCAATTAAAACCAAGTTTTTCTCAAAGTGTTCTTCAACAAAGAAGTTTTCAACTAGTAATTTAACATCACGAACAACAGATTCTCCACTTCACACAAGTTATCTTGACCATAACTTTAATTAATCATTATTCTTGCAGAGTCAGTCATAGAAATTCACGGCAGCGTAGTTCAGCCTGAATACTAATACATTGTACATTAAGGGACCACTAGTTCAACGGGTTCCAGTTATGTATTCAGCCCTTTACTTCAGAATAACCTAATGTGTGCACTTAAACCGAACTTGCTTCTCAAGTGGTCTTCAACCAAGAGTTGTGTCAACTAGTATTCGCATCACAACTACAGGCTCCACTTCCAACAAGTTCTGCATGCCATACTTATGTATTAATCTTATCTTCAGAGGTCCATCTTCAACCACGCGCGTGTTCATGTGAGACTGATGGTATCTCGCATGTCCATCTTCAGGGACCGACTACTCACATATGCGCATGTCGTGTCGCGATACTTGATCCTCTCGCACCTTGTCCCATCTTCCAGGGCCCACTCTTCCAACCACTGCGCTGCATGTGCCGGTACTTGATGATACTCTCGCACCTTGTCCCACTCTTCCAGGGACCCACTCTTCCAACCAATGCGCTGCATGTGCCGGTACTTGATGGTACTCTCGCACCTTGGCCCACTCTTCCAGGGACCCACTCTTCCAACCACTGCGCTGCATGTGCCGGTACTTGATGGTACTCTCGCACCTTGTCCCACTCTTCCAGGGACCCACTCTTCCAACCACTGCGCTGCATGTGCCGGTACTTGATGGTACTCTCGCACCTTGGCCCACTCTTCCAGGGACCCACTCTTCCAACCACTGCGCTGCATGTGCCGGTACTTGATGGTACTCTCGCACCTTGGCCCACTCTTCCAGGGACCCACTCTTCCAACCACTGCGCTGCATGTGCCAGTACTTGATGGTACTCTCGCACCTTGGCCCACTCTTCCAGGGACCCACTCTTCCAACCACTGCGCTGCATGTGCCATTACTTGATGGTACTTAATCGAAATCTCAGAGATTGTATTTGATCATTTGAGGTACGAATAAGATGCTTGTAACTGCCATACTCGGATATTGCAAGACCTAATTCCCTCATTTTAGAACAACAACATGATTATTGGTCTGTCGCTTTTGTCATATTCACCTTTACCAGACACAAACTCGAAATCACTTGCAAGCAAGAATTGCAACAGACTAACGATAACCTATGGCATGTTATCACAAATTATCTAACAAACAAAAACACAAAGACAATATTGTAAAAAATACTATATATAATATTTTCAAATATATTATTCTTTTAATCAACGAATAATCCAAGAATAATGAAACATGAAAAGGATGAATTTGACAAGAATTCTGAGGGAATTTGAAACTTCATTACTTGGGAAAAGAAGAGTGGGGAGGTCAAGAGAGAAGTGGAGCGGATTGATCAAAGAGGATGTTGCTGCAAGAGAAGAAATACGTTATGCATTGGAAGAAGCAAGATTGTGGGAACTGGGAAGACAGAACGAGGTGGAGGGAGTTGGTGCGGAAAAGGAAGACATGGAGGATGAAGAAGAGGATGAAACAGGCCTGACCGGCTTGTTTCCTGGAGATCCGGGGCCCTAGTATTCTGGTGTAAGGTGTTCCACCCCTGACCCATCAATTTGGAATCTGGGACAGATGATTTTAAAAAATTATTCTGTCTGAAATATATCAAATATTGTATGAATACGATTTTTTTCTCATGCGCCAAAAAGCAGGTGTGAGCTGATGACATCAAATGTGCTTCGATTCGTCCAATGAAGTTCTTGTGTCTTAACGTCAAACTATTTTTGAGTAGTGACAATTTCAATTTCTGAATGAATATTCACGATTCAACAAACGGGATTTTTCAATTGGTTACATTCCATTATTCATTCGAAATAAGTGCTAACTTTTTCCATAGATTACGGCGAAAACGAGATTTTGTAGAAGTAATATAAAAATGTGAAGCCATTTTGATCACATTTTGCATGTTCGTGCAACAATGCGATGCTATTGACATGTAACTATACCCGAGCTGGATTTGATTCTGACATGTAATACTCGAATGGGGGCGTACCATGTGCTTGGTCTGATAGTCAGTCGTGAGGTTCCAATGATGTTATCACAGTCGATACACCAGCTCAAGCAGAATGCAGACTTGTTTGACAAACTTACTCACTTTCATCACAGTATTATGGCTTACAAAAAGCTACTTCATACGTAAGTCATTTACCATTTGCATACACATTTACAAAAAGACAATATATATATATATATATATATATATATATATATATAAAGAGAGAGAGAGAGAGAGAGAGAGAGAGAGGGAGAGAGAGAGAGAGAGAGAGAGAGAGAGAGAGAGAGAGAGAGAGAGAGAGAGAGAGAGAGAGAGAGAGAGAGAGAGAGAGAGAGAGAGAGAGAGAGAGAGAGAGAGAGAGAGAGAGAGAGAGACTATATTATACTGACCATATATATATATATATATAGTAACATCGCAATTTTAATATTATAATAGCTTAAAATATTTCGTCAACACCAACGTTGCATGAAGAGGTGTTCGGAATGAAGAAGATTGAACAATTTTTCTGTTTTGTTCAAATAATGTCAAATTTTGACCTTTGATTCACCTTCTGCTCCTCATGCGATTTTCACATTTATTTCTGATGATTTGTCATGATTTAAGCTCCAATTCATTAAATTGGAATAAAAAAAGACATTCTGTTCAGAAAAGAAGATATGGATTTGTATGTGAAAAAACACGTGGTTTTTGACACCTTTAACCTCGATTTACTCGAAAACTGTACGTGAGATATTTGGCGATTCTCAGTATGTTAATCAGCTTATTTTTCTGAATCAAATCCAATGTAAGACCTTTTGTTGCTATCAGTGGTGCTGGGTCAGCAAATGACTGCTACTCTCTGTACATTATGAATTGAAAGTAATTTTACATGTGCACATGTATTCTATATTCTGGTATTCTTTTGACATGATAAAATTAAATGTGCATACCAACTTCATTTCACTATGTCGAAAGTAGAATTACTGAACTTCTGCATTATACCTAATATCTATTGTACATTCAAATGTACATAGTGTTGTGTTCTCATGCGTAATAGAAAATGATTAACGAATATATTTCCTGCCTCCAAACATCTTCCAGTTTTACAACGCATTTTATTTAATCCTGATTCAGGTTAATTTGTTGTTGCCATGGTTACAAATATGTTAAGCAGGTCTTCAAATCTACCATCTAGTTTAATCCAAGAATAATGAACCATCTCTGTCTTATCTTGTAATAATATTAACATTTAACAGTATACTAGCCAGCAGTGTACAGATAAAGATATGGGAAATGCGTCGTGGTTTGAAACGCCTGGAAAGAATCTATCCGTCATTTCAGGTGTGAGTGGTGATGATAGTGCCTGCTACATCGCCTCCCCCACCTCCAAGACGCAGGCTCTGCGTCGGAAGATCTTCTGCGATTACGATCGGCAACTGCGTCCAGTCAAATCTGAAGCCAACGTCACGCTAGTCAAGGTCGACATTCGCGTCATGTTCTTGTATTTTGTAAGTGTTTCAGGTTTATATGAAGATATATTCTGTAGTTTTGGGATATGGTTTTTGAATATATGCACTGAAATTATTTTGAAAAATCAATATAAATTCATGTGATATATATTATAACAATTGGTAGAAATGAAAGCTATTTCATTTGTTTCTGATATTGTCATTAAACAATGAGTGAAATGGATCGAGGTGTTAACAACTCCTGAAATCCGGTATACACTTGCCATGAAATCACTTGAAATCCCCTTGAAATCACTTGAAATCACTTGAATCCCCTAGAAATCCGTATGAAATTTATCGAAATCCCCTGAAATTTCTTGAAATCTCTGAAATCACCTGAGATCAGGTGTACACCAAATTTGCGAGTTGTGAACCCCTCGAAATGGATAACTCATTTAATTATTTATATACAATACTAGTGATGATTTGTCGACTCAATTGTCAGCACTCGAGAAGTAAATCGTTTTAGAATACACTTTATAGTCGTCCTATTACCTATAGGTGTATAGGTGCGATAATATTAAACATCATACATATGTGAAAAAACAATCAGAGACAATAACATAGTCATTTGTTTTTCTTGAATTGTTATTGACGTGATATAACATCAGTTAGAAACAGCACGCGGTTCAATACTCGCGGTTTAACGACTTACTTGTTATGTTGTGCAGTTTGGACCAAATGCGTATAACGACTGAGCGGATTTAACATGTCGCCTAACATGTCGCGTCTGAACTTTCCACTTTCAAGATTAACTTGTTCACTTATGACGAGATAGATTATCATTTCATCTTTTCAGAGCTGATATCTCTGTGAAGAGAGAGCGTAAGCCACCACATGTACAATGAACTTACATTCCTTACCTCTCGCATGTACTCATTTAATAATTGTAAGCTTTTTGATGTCCGGCATGTTCACTTGCGGTCATACGAAATGTTCGATCGCTTCACAAAAAGATGCATCCTGGGGGGGGGGGGCATTCCTGTACAAGATAACCCCAGTTTTAATTAATGTGCTAAACGTGTATTGAAAAACCGGTAATAATCCGCTAAAACCGGATTAAATCGTACTGGAGAATTCACCGACATTCTACAGTTTATTGCAACTAGTAGCCAATGTGCGTCGATCAATTGATTACCGGTGAGGTATGGGCCTACATAGATGTCATTCAAATTCGGCATTCAATTTCGGAAAAAAAACATTTATGTGACCGATCTATGCCGAAAAAGAATGTTTTCTCAAGGCACTTGTATTCACTATGACCCTATTCACTCTCATTATCTTAGTTGGTTAGTAGACCTACTCTTTATTTAGTACTTACTTGGTTCTTCATCGCCATCTCTCCGTTATCAAATATTACATTTTCTTGAAATCATCTTCTATTCGAATGCCTTCCCATCGTTACTTATTAGCACACTCTTAAATGTTAGATGTGCCTATTTCAGTCCCCTACTATACCCAACTTCATTTTTCTTCGAACTGCTCTATCACATTTTTTGCTCAGCTTTTTCGCTGCGCTTATATGTGTCGTCATAAAATCCGTCGCCCATTTTCCTGACCATCATAACCACAAACTGTTCAACCCTTACTTACAACCACGATCTCGGTGACGATATTTGATCTTTTCTCCCCCCCCCCCCCCTTGTTTTTCAGATGGTTTCAGCTTCCGTGTAATCTGCTGATTCCTAATATCATCTTCGGGTATATGACACGATATTACAGCACATATCTGAGTCGGTGATTAGACATGAAATACATTTCTAACTCATTGCTGGAACGGCGGAAAAACAATATACCTCACACCTTGTCCTAGTCTATGCTATTTCAATTAATCAATTATGTGGTTGATTGGTTTTCAGTTATAGGACTTAACGTTTAATTTGCAACATGTTTGACGTAAGACCCTATGTTTAATCAGGACGACCATACTATAAGCCTGACTGAACAACCACGTGCGGTGTTACTGTTTCGTCCTAATCAGCACACGTGGGAAGCAATTGTGGTGTTTGTAGCAGCAAATTTCGATCCATTGTATTTATATATACATTTTTTTTCGCGAAAAAAACATTTATAGATATATACATATATATATATATATATATATATATATATATATATATATATATATATATATATATATATATATATATATATATATATATATATATAAGGTTCCGAGCGACCATCCCTTATACCCCACACCGCTATTGAGCACTGGACCAGAGGTCGTCATGCCTTCTTTTGTGAATGTTAGGATAAATGGAAATTTAAAACGGAAATCAATTTCTCGAACTATTTGGACAGTCAACGTCAAATCACTTGTTTCAATCGTCCAATTCAATTATATAGCAAAGCACTTCTTTTATTGATTACGCGTTTAACAAACGACAGATCCTCTACTAGTTGCAAGCTCTTCATTTTTTCTCTTGCCCCTGAAAGTCATACTACAATATGATCATACACTCGATCATCATTAGTCCATTACTATTCATCAACTGACACTGATTGAAAAGTATTTAACACACTAATTCTACTGAAGAACTATTATGCCTAATGACACAATCTCTGTTTTACAGCATGAAAATTGGAATACACTGAACGTCCATAGCTGGGTGAAATATGTGAGTAAGACATATATATTTCTCGAGACAGATTTGATAGCCTGTCTTGATAGACATTGGAGTTGTAATTAACACCCACATTTCAAAGTACGCCCACCACCTACTCGTTATCATAACAAAAACAGTAATTAAACTATTGTATTTTACATTGAATGTCAGTTAATTAAAACCATAGCAGCAAATCACATTTTACTCTCATGCAGTAATGGAGCATGCTAAATACATATATATATATATATATATATATATATATATATATATATATATATATATATATATATATATATATATATATATATATATATATATATATATATATATATATATATATATATATATATAACCGGCACATGCAGCGCAGTGGTTAACGCGCTCGCTTCATGTGATCCGAGAGACGAGGGGAATTCCGAACCCAGTTCGATCCCCGCCGCCGCCCATCTTTACAGGGGTTTTTCATGGTTTCCTTCTGTAGTCTAGGCTAATGCCGGGATGGCTCCTACAATAAGTCGGCCATGACCGTTGCCTTCCCACTATCCTTCTCATTACCCAAGAACCTTCATCTCATCATCCCATCATCTCATTAATCATCCATCCGACGCCATTAGATCTCAGTCATCATAACAGTGCGTCGTTAAACCCAATATATATATATATATATATATATATATATATATATGGTAGGTCTAGCTTTGCGGAAATTTGCCCTTCTCTGAGGAGTATCGTTGGTTCTGAAACGAACACTGTTACTCGACGTTTCGGCGAAAAACTGTTCGCCATCTTCTGATCCAAGGACTTCCACGAGACTAGAACGACTCCAGAAGATGGCGAACAGTTTTTCGCCGAAACGTCGAGTAGAAGGGTTCTTTTCAGAACCAAAAACACTCATCAAAGAAGGGCAAATTTCCGCAAAGATAGACCTACCATCAACCACCGGCCCTCAAAACTTCAGACATCACATATATATATATATATATATATATATATATATATATATAAGAGAACATAGCTTTTTGTTGAAACATGCAGCACAGGATGGATATTGAAAACACTGAAATATACCACCTCATCAGGGAATCGAGCCCCTGACCTATTGCCTGATACTCAACTGCTCTTTCCATCTGAGCTAACGAAGTAGTTATCTTACAATAATATTATTGTGTTCGTAGCGGTACAGATGGAGGTTGAGAGATAGAAATGCGTTCTACCAATTCAAGAATTCAAGAACTCAGTTACCATGTGATGCACAGCTTTGGGCATCCACGACCAATGTCACTATCCTACGGATTAGTCTTGTGAGAGTGGGCGGGATATGAATACATGGCTTTTCGAGGCTCAGTTCATCGATTGAGTGGTCATTTTCCGTGATATCATTATCTATCCTATGCTGCATGTTTCAACAGAATGCAATGTATTATATATATCCAGTCATGTGAGGATTCTGAATACATGCGATTCTGTGTATGGTTATCGGTCACGATATAATGCAATCCAGTCAATTACACTCAAGAAACATCGCCATAGCTCGCCCTAATACTACTTCAAGCGTCATTATAGTAACTGAGATTAACGGTTTGTAATAATATTACTGAGAATCTGAGAGTTCACTGCGAGCAGGAGTTGTACGTCAAAGTTCCATTAAGGACTTGAAAATATAACAATAGGCCTAGTACTCGGCGTTGATTGAATCCAACTATTACCGAACAATAATTACATGATGGTAAATAATGAAATGGTTGTGGTCCGAATATGAGGCTGAGTCTCAGTAATACGTCACGTTCAAACCAGAGATGACGTACAGAACATAGAATGAGAAATAATTATTATGCCAATCAGATATTCGTAAAAGTGAATCTAGCTTGAAACGATGTACATTTCTTCATAATAGACCCGCTTCATTACATGAACAAACCACTTGATACCACAATTGCGAATCATGGAAGATCGGGCATGTGTTTTTTGCTTGGTCTATGGGGGACGTTGAATAGCATATATTGGAATCATTTACACTCGGCTGATCTACAATTTTTGATAACTTTTGATCATTTCGATAACTCCAATTAAAATGACCCGGTACGAAGACAAGATTTTCGTTCCCAATTTTATTCTATTTAGGGCACAATATCGATTTTTGGATATATATATATATATATATATATATATATATATATATATATATATATATATATATATATATATATATATTGCGTTTAAAACGCGCCGTAATGGTGACCAGAGATCTATTATCTTCGGTGGGAACGTCTCAACTCATCCGGTCGACCGAATCCCAACTCGCTTTCGTCTCAACTAGTCCATTCTACCATTTGACCTGATTTAGTCGAGTTGGAAACGAGTTGAGAATGAGACGAATCGAGTTGAGGACATAGGCCTAGTCATCGTCGGTAAATGATGAATAAGTCATTGGAAAGATGTGATGAAAAGGGGTATATTATTAGAAGTTGTGAATAGTGTGAAGGAAATTGTCGTGGCCCCACTGTTGAGGGGCTATCCCAGTATTCACCTCAATGACAGAGGAAAACAAAGTGAAACCTCTGTCTTTTGGGGGGTTTTTTTATATAATGCTGCTTAACGACCCCACCAACTGCTAGGTTATACGGGGGTACGAATGAGTGGATGATAATAAAACGATGGAGTGATGATAGGTGAAAGGACGTTTACAAAAACCCATGCCTTATGCGGGACTCGAACCCACTCCCAGCGGTGGCTTCAGTTACTACCGCTAGCGATAGTTGACTTGGCCACCGGGGCGGCTGAAACCTCTGTCAAGGTGGTAAACCGTGGCGGTAATCGAACCCCGGTTTCCTGAATTAAATATTGAAATAAGTGTATAGCTTGGCTAATTTACTCTCTGGCGACAAAAAATTATTCGAATAATCATTTGTAGGAATGGAAAGACGAGCATTTGACCTGGGATGAGAGTGACCATGACGGTATCACTACCTTACAGATATCTACAACAGATATATGGATACCTGACATTGCTGTGTACAATACGTAAGTCGTTTATCCATTATAATAATCTATAAGATTTCATATTCTATCACTCATCATCATCAATTCACACAAAATATTTGAAAACAAAGATTCAAATCATCTTATTATCTGCATAGATTCCATAAGTCTGACTTATATCTGCGACTTGAATATATATTCAGATAAATTGAATAGAATAGAATAATCTTTATTTATCTTGTACATGTAGGCCTACATTCATTTACAATACAGTACAAAAAAGGCGAGGTTCGGTCGGAAGACCGCTCTAATTCCACCAAACCTTGTCATAATTAAGTTATAGCTATGACTTTCAAAGAAATAACAATATTGAAAGGATGAATAATGAGAATGTTACAAATAGATAATTTCTAAATTCCAGACTATTTTAACATTTAATATAGAATATAATAATTATTTATATAGATATCGCACAATTGAGAGTGCCTTAAAGAACTAATGATACCCGTGCTGGTTTAATACTTAATGAATGGTTGATTAGAAATAGATTTTCTAGATCTATTGGAAATTAGAAAATTGATTGAATCAAGTCGCCATGCAGAGACAATGCAAAGAGGCTTTCTCAGTTCACAGCCCATTCAATCGAGCAATTAAGACCTCTCTGTTGAGTAGATATTCTTGTACTTTGCATCAGAGCCGATACCGCAGGTCTTCGGTCTAGTGCAGGCGGACGTCGCTGTTGGCTGACCTCTAGCGGCACGGTGACCTGTGTCATCCCCACAGTGCACTCGGCTCTGTGCGCGCCGAACATCGAACACTGGCCCTTCGACTCGCACAACTGTTCCATGAGGATTGGTTCTTGGACGCATATGGGCAATCAGATCGATCTGCGTGTTGGAGCCAAGTCGGTGAGTTGCGATTCATCGGATACAATTAGGCCTACAATTGATACAATTGATTCTTATAGACTAGGAAAACGCCATATATGCGTTATTAGACGAGCGAATAGTAATAGTATGGGTGAAAATGGGTGAAAACTGCTTCGAGTGGTACCAATTTAGCACATTTTATGTTTTTTCTTCAAAATGACTGACCCGATCAAGCTGAATTTTTTTAGAAATGTGTATCAAAATGTAATTCAACTTCACGCAAAATTTCATTTTTTTGAAAAATAAACATATTTTTTTTCCGCTACCATGTTATTCTAATGGGTATTTTTGAAATTTCTAAAATTCATAAACAAAAACGTTACCACCCGATAATGCCACAAAATTATACAGATCTAAGTTAGATGAGGAACCATATTGAAAAAAAGTTTGAAGTTGATAGCTGCAGCCGTTTGATCTGTGGAGAGCCGACAAAAAAAAACGAACACCAATTTTTTTCAGTATGTCAAATTGAATCCTCGCTAAAGCTCGTCTATTTATCTTTTAGGTGACATTTGAAGAAAGTAATGGGTTCTACCAAAATCGGCAATGGGAATTATTGAGTGCAGTCGCTTTCCGTCACACGTCCACGTATAAGAAAGAGGAATACCCGTGGCTAAGTTTCAGCTACTCTCTGAAGAGACACGCTGGAGGATGCACTGCGATTGTGGTCATTCCCGCAATAGGTATGCAACACACTGGATCTTCACATTACACCTGGTTATTGCTTGCTTAGTGATCCCATCAACAGTTGGGTTATTTGGGGGTAGAAATGAGTGAATGGTTCATGAACAATGAATACATAAATCATATGCAGGACTCAAAACCACAGCCGACTTCACTCAACAGTTTCTGAAGCAGTATGCCTTGGCTGAATGAGCCATGGGGGCTGCCGTATTATACAGCCTTCTTCCAATCTTCAATTGCTCATTCAGGAAATATCAAAAATGGATACTTGTAAAGAATATTTCGAACAAAATATCCATCTCTTCAGGAAGTTGAAAAATTCAGCTTTGATACAGATACTATTCTCTCTAAAATGTAGTCAATAACATTGAAATATATTTTTCTACCCAAAACAAGCCTTATTTTTCCTCTCTGCCTCAAATCATTTTGTATCATTTGCATGATGTTAATCTAATTTTCGTATTTTCGTAATTATTATGGAAAAATAACCATGTTAATTTCAAAGTTGGTTTGACAAATCCACAAACACATTAATGACATTCATTCATGGATATATATAATTAAATATTAGGGTGAGTATTGTGTTTTTGGTTGGTTTCAGTGCTGGCAACAATGACACTGATCGTGTTCTGGCTCCACGCGCAATCCATGGAGCGCATAAGTCTAGCCGCTCTTAACATTGCGTGCTTGTGCCTATATCTGCAGTATCTGGGAGCTACCTTAGCATCTAATGGTGCTACCTATCCTGTTATACGTGAGTGGACATATTTCACATTTGACATATGTAGGGCCTACATGATACATGAACAAGGGTTTGAGGGGGTTCGTGCACGGTGCTTACACAAATCGAGAAATTTATCTTTACTATTTTTTTTCCGTTATCAAAAACCAGTGTAATTGAATGAAAAGTTCACATCTCCAAGATAATTTTGTGCTCTTTTTTTTAATTAATGTGATATTTCATTTTAGTAAATTCAATCAGTTTTGAGATAATATGTCAATGAATTTCATCACATGCTTTTTATTCATTGACGTATTTTCTTAAAACTGATTGAATTCACTAAAATAGAATGTCATATTAATTGAAGAGCATAATATTATCTTGGAGATGTGAACTTTTCATTCAATTACACTGGTTTTTGAACATAGAAAAAAATTAGTGAAGGTTACTTTCTCTATTTTCATAAGCACCGTGCATGAACCCTAGAAATTATGTTCAGGAGGAATATATATATAAATATATATATATATATATATATATATATATATATATATATATATATATATATATATATATATATATATATATATTTATATATATTTATATATTTTTTTATATATATATATGATGCAGCCAACTTGATGATTCACTTTCATGTTAGCCCATTTACTGAATTTTTCAATCACATTCGAAAGGTGAGGCAGCCTACGGCTCTACTCCATAACCTAGCTTACTTGGCTTCGAACTCTGCATTGCTATATAGGCCTACTATGACTGAATTTAGATCAGTTGTAATGTTAAACAAATTCATTCAAGACGTCTCCAGTCTCCATAAGGCAAAACGTTACCACTAGGATGAATATTTGTGAAAATATTGTGAATCTTTATTATGGGTCAACAATATATTAGAATGTACTTGTCCGCACGGCGTGAAGCAGTTTCACAACAATGCGTTCATCCGGAAAGCCACTATACGATTGTTCATGCTTTAGGTGACACTGACAATGGACATATAACTTGCTCCTCACGTTAGATACACAATTTGATTATTTCTTGAGATATTTGATCGTGTATGGTATCGATGTGTTCGTGAAACAACTGCCTTTGAGCTGAACTAAAAATGAACCGTTCAACTATATGCGCTTGGCATACAAGACCAGGGAAAGTCACGCATTTTTTTGTTGTAATTCTAGTTAACAGCTACAAACAAAATATATTTGTATCAGAACGGTTGTAGATAGGCTGATGAAATTCAGTTTGTGTGATAGAGTAAGTTTTACTCAATCAACGCATCAATTGTCATCTTCATGTATCTGTCCACTGGTTTTGTTGTATGTAACGGTTCAACGTATTTTCCAACTAGTTTATCGAAAATTTTCTCGGAATTCTCATATATTTTTTCATTCTTAATTTCTAATATAATAGTTATAATAAATGTTTGACCGGCACATGCAGCGCAGTGGTTAACGCGCTCGCTTCATATGATCCGGTAGGCGAGGGGAATTCCGAACCCAGTTCGATCCCCGCCGCCGACCATCTTTACAGAGGTTCTTAATGGTTTCCTCTGTAGTCTAGGCTAATGCCTGGATGGTTCCTACAATAAGTCGGCCATGACCGCTTCCTTCCCACTATCCTTCTCATTACCCAAGAACCTTCATCTCATCATCCCATCATCTCATTAATCATTCATCCGACGCCATTAGATCTCAGTTATCATAACAGTGCGTCGTTAAACCCAATTAAAAAAAAAATGTTTGAATCTGTTATGTCATCCCTTTTTCCAGTACTCTTCTATCGAGATGCTCTTGTGATGGCTGCAATTTCGTTTGTGGTAACAGTGATTGTGCGGAAGATGGACTCCACCTCCCACCCCTCCCCTGAGTGGATCAACAACTGCGCTAACAGCATGTTGTCGACACTTCCAGGCCATATCCTCATGTTCGGATCAATCAACTCGCAGGTAAGTCGGTTTAGCGACACGAATCACAACCGAAGATGAGTATTAAATAATATAAGATCAGCATGAGTTTGAAATGTTGTGAATATTGACAATAATAATTATTATTATTGTTGGTGTTTACGGCGCGTCAACATCTAGGTCATTCTGCGTCGGCAATAATAATTATATTGACAAAGTGAGACGTGTGGCCGAGTGGTTATAATACACTGTACCATCCTTCAGGAGACCGGGGTTCAATTCCCGCCCTGGTCGACCATCCTGACAGGGGTTCTTCGTGGTTTCCCTCAATACTGGTAAATACTGGGATGGTTCCTTAACAGCAGTCCACGACCGACTCCTTCCCAGTTCCCACTATCCAAAACACCCAATAAAATAACCTTTCATCTCATCTTCCCATCATCTCATATATCATCCACCGACGCCAATAGGTCGTAGTCATCAGTACAGTGCGTCGTTAAACCCAATATAAATAAATAAAAATAGATACACATTAAGTAGACAATATAAGTATATTTATTCTATCCGCTCAATATAATAGCAGTTTTCTGTATGTGTTCGAATTTGTATGTGTTTTTTCTATTTGATTGGTTTTCAGAGATTCCTCGGCAATATGGACAGAAGTGAAGAAAACAATGGTTCCGAATGCAATGAAATATCTCGAAACTGCTGTTGGCCTGTTTTTGGAATATTGATTGATCGTATCTCTTTCTTTATTGTCCTCATCACATTCATTATTCTACTGACAAATTTCCTTCCTTAGATTTATGTTCATGTTCTATTCTTTCACTTCAGTGACTAGCATGTTATAGTAAACAGATTATTTAAATCGTTCCAATTTGATGTAGGCCTACTCTGAGTTATCTCATGAATACTCTTCAACTCTCAGTACGAAGGGAAGATAACATATTATGCATTTGTTCATGTTATATTCTAATAGTCTGGTTGAATAAATGAGAATAAAAAAGTTGTTCAAATAAAATATCATTTCAAAAATATTATACGATATAATTTATAATTATAATCTTCAATTTAATTTCCATAAATTGGAGAAGCTGCTCAGAAAAAATATCTAGTTTGGCTTGATCAATTCTAACTGATACAGCAATTAGTTCTGTCATTGTATCGATGTTCTATTGTAACGTTATACAGCTTCAATACATATACAGTCTACTCGTATACGTAATAAGTATTACTGAAATTTCCTACAACATAAACAAAGGTTTTGATATTGAAATGCCTATTCAGATTTTGTTTGAATCATATTCTATTAGACCATAATCTAATGACCAAGTTCGTCTCGAGCGCCTGCACGCTCCGTAAGTGTGTATGGTGGATCAATACGTAGGAGAGGATGTAGGTTTAATTGATCAGAAAACATGATAAATCTTAAATAAGTGTGATCATTTACTTGAGACATCATTCATCGAAATGTAACAATACAGAGCCAGGGGCAGGCCCGACGACCTACCCCAACTAATCATCAGCTGAGTTTATCTTTACTTCTCTCGACTCTTCTGTCTTAGAATATATATACCAAAATACCAAATAGTCAAGACACCTGCATGTGGAGGGAATGCGATACGTACGCATACCACTGCACATACCCGTACGTCATCAATACAGGTAACTACTGGCAGGCGACTAGCACAACTTTTGTAAGGAGTTTTTAACGATTCTTTATCCCTTGATAATGCGAGAATTATTCATCATACAAGCATACGTATGTGTTACATCATTTTGAAATATATTTCAAGTGATTAAGGCAGGAACTTTTGAGACGGACATAGATCCAAGATAGTAATAATTGATTGCAGTATTCCGCGCAACTTTTGTGGCAGTCCTGATATCGAATATCTTTGTACTAATTCGAATTTTCGTTGGATTTCAGCAGCACCTAATAAATACTTGGCTTATGATCATGTCAAATCTACAATGTACATCTTGCATCTTCTATACTCAAGCATTCCCTAACGAATGAGCTGAAATGTGAATCCGCACGACATGAGTAAAGAACGGGAGTCAGGTCAGTACACAGATAGTACCAGTTGCAGTTGTCTTCATGAGGCAAGCGCACTTCACTGCCGGCCACCTCGACTGCTGGGCATCGGTCGCATCCTGCACTGTTGGGAGCCTCGCAAATCCTGGCTCGGGGGTTGAAATGTTGTTCATTCGAACAGGCATAAAGAGTGGGCTTGCCATTCTTGCAGAGGTAGTAGTAATTACACGTGTCTTCATGAGGAAGTCGGACAAGGTCGAGAGGATCGTCGACGGCAGGACAGGCGTTGGGGAGGCCGCCTGGAGGTTCGGTGGAAGGTAACACCGTGGTCGAAGAACTGGCTGTGGTACTGCTGGTGGTGGTGGAATCGGATGGCTCTGTCGGAATGGAGACGGTTGAAGATACAGTTGTTGAGGAACCGGTCGTTGAGGAGCCAGTTGTTGAGGAGCCAGTTGTTGAGGAGCCAGTTGTTGAGGAGCCAGTTGTCGAAGAACCAGTCGTTGAAGGTACTGTTGTCGAAGATACGGTTGTTGAGGAACCAGTTGTTGAGGAACCGGTCGTTGAAGGTACTGTTGTCGAAGAGACGGTTGTTGAGGAACCAGTTGTTGACGAACCAGTGGTTGTAGACGCCGGTTTGCAACCAGATGAGAATGGAAAGTCGCAGGTGAAAATGACGTTATTCCACCAAAGACCAGGCGGACATTCCTGAATAAAATGAACATCATTGTTGGTGAAAAGCTACACGTGAATAATAGCAGGTATAGCGATATGTCACTGACTTGATCTACCCAAATGTTGTCATAAGCTAATGCAGATAGTTCTGTGATAGGCAATAGCTAGTTCGGAGACATAAAACCAAACCCACCACGTTACACTCCATCCTCCTAGGGAACACTTCAATCATCTGGCTTCGAAACCATTTACCTTCTCGAAGTGCCCTTCCACACAGGTACTTTTCAAAGACAGAAGAAAACACTGTCACACCAAAAAATAAGATTCAGTGCCCTTTGAAGAAAACAAAAAAACTCAATGATTTATCATGAAATTTTGTAACAAAACTATCACGATTATAGTCGATTACTCAATTCAATTCATTCAATATCAGCCTTTTTTACGAGTCTAATGAAAAGTTGAAACATTTGAAAGTACAGCCAACATGTCATACCCGCAGAATTGCGTTTCCTTCACTGCATGCGTAGTAAAGGCCGCAGTCGGTGGGATGTGGGTAAAACTCGACACCTGTTTGGCAATCTGGAAGCTGTGAGAACCCTCCGGCAACCAAGAGAAGCGCAATCAGAATGAACAAACAACCTGGAATGATAATGAAATTTACAATAAATTAATCATTCTCATATTTACAAATAATAAATGTGATGTCTTTTGACAGATCGTCGTTTTGACGTCAAAATTGCAAATTGCACAATGTGAGTGGTATTGACTACTTAATTAAAATGAAATGACCTTCTCAATGATGCTATATAATGGTTGTCACATGAAAATACAAAAATATAATGGATTTGAAAAGATGGTTTCTCTGTTTGACTGCTGGGGTTCAAATGCACGCACATATGTTCAATGTTCACTTAATGTTCTTATAGATCCAAAGATCGAGAGATGATATCTGCCTAGATCACAGTATTACCAATAACGCCACGAATTCATGGTTTGAACGAATCATGTAATATCCTTTTATTACATGAAGTAAATATTTGAATAATTTGATACTGTCCTCTCAACACCGGTATCAGACCAACTTTAATTTCCAACCCGACTATTATTGGATAATAACAATTAACTTGAGGAATTGTGGATTGGGTGAGTTTGCCACGTCTTGTGGAAGATGAATCAACTACTCGATGTCCTTCGACCTTTAATATGAGTGTTCCTCCGTTCGGTACGGAAACAAGAACTGTCTCTGAAGAAAGTGAGGTCTCTCTCTCTCTCTCTCTCTCTCTCTCTATCTATCTCTATCTTCAGGGACATTCCTTTATTCCGTGTACTGGTGTACTAACTTTGATCGTTACATAATAATATATTGAAATAAAAATATCGAAATTTGTTCAAATATCGTTCCGGTCAGGATATTGCTTCACTGATTTTATTCAAGATATTGTTAAAAGTTTGTAATTCTTCACAAATTTGTAATAATGTGTCTCACTTGTGTTCACATTCAGTGAGAATTTGATTATTTTTGGAGAGATTTTATTTTCCAAATTTAAAGTTGGTATCTCAAATCGTGAATGTAGGCCTATATATTATATAAAAATATACGTTTCATATATATATCAACGTTTTATTTAATTTATAAGGGGGTGACGTCCCTTGAGAATTTGCCGCCCTAGACCCGGCCTCGTGGGCCTAGGGCTTGATACAGCCCTGTAAATATACCTATATGAATTATTTGAAGACAGTCGTTTATTTGTTAATTACCTTTCATGATGAAGTGCAGATAATGAAATCAGTCCAGTCGTGTAATATCACTGACTCGTCCCCTGCGATGCCGAGGAATCGTTTCTCTACAATGACTCCAAAACCCTCTTATAAATAAGTAGATCTTATCATCTCCAATGAATGGCATGATAATCTAATCAACTAGGATCATTGTGTAACCACTTGAGTTTTGAAACGAATATGATGTTCACCTTTCTGTCATGTACTGTACGTCTGTTGCTTCCACCGATCGATTAGTACTATTTTGTCATTTTTATATCAATTAATAGAAAGTGTTCAACAAACATCCATTGATGGTGTGTGCACATAGCCGATCAATACGTAGGCCTATAATCCTATGGTCCATGGTTCGTATTCATGAAACATCTGAGCTCCAGTATAGCTATGGCCTGAACTTGAAACGAAATTACTTGATAAAAACGTCAAAAGCATGTCATGAGTTTACACATTTAACAGAGAACTCCTGTAATGCTTCAAATAATCAATGGATAATAATGATTATTATCAAATCTTGATGATCTATGGTCAGCATTGCAGGAATCATGTCACAAGTCGACCGAAATATAAACCGATAGAATTCTGTGATGTGTTATTGTATACAATATTATCGTATTGAATTGTTTTCTTACACTCATGGTTATGGAAACATATTATATTCGTGTCAATAAAAAATTCCAAACCTCAATAAAATTATAACATAACTTCAATGTTCATTTTCAAATAATGCTTCACAAAAGCATGCTTTACGAAAGTACAAAATCATACATATTTCCAGGCGAGGAAATGAACTGTTGAACTTATACTGATTTTAAAAAATCGAAGGCCTATTATATTATATTTTCATTTCACTCCCCGCTACAACGAAACTAAATGGGCTGAATAGTACATATTTTGATCGTGTAATATACCCAGACCTATTCTTCATAGCATAAGTAGGCCTACCTGCAGTCTGATTCGATCGTTCTGCAATAACATACAATAATATATATTGAACAGAAAGCGGTGAGTGAATTTTATTGTGTCAATAAAACCATCACCCATACAGATAGTAGATGGAATAAATAGTAAAACAATTGATTTAATAAGGGAGCAATAGTAAGGGAGCAACCTGTATCTCGTAGGATTTGAATGGAAAAATCTAGCGGAAGACGGAATTCTATATATTTGTATATATATATATACATATATATATATATATATATATATATATATATATATATATATATATATATTTATTTATATATGTATATATATATAAATATATATATATATATATATATATATATATTTATTTATTTATATATTCACCCCCATCCTGGCACTTGTTCACATGCGGTGGCGTCGCGACGCTGTCACACTGCTTCCCCTCTAACCGCGCGTATAACGTTCAAACGGCCAACTTCACAGTAAATTGTAGAAAACCTTGACTCTCATAATAAATAGGCAAGCATTTTAATGCTATGAATTTCTATTTATCATCCTCCTCCAGCCTCAACTGCGTCGCGACGGCAAATTCATTGTGAACCTTTCACGGATGATGTCACAGAAACCTTCCCCTGCTTGAACAGCCGGTGGTTAGGCTCATTTCCGAATTATCTACTGTTCACACTGTTATTATTCATAAGATGGTATTATTCTGTAGGCCTATCACATTCAAAATGTTATATGCCTATTTATTTCAAGAAGTATTAACTAGTTGATATTCAACAAAACTCTGTCTCACTTCTGTTATAATTTTGTATGCCACTGAACAGAGAAAAAATATATACATGGGGCCTACTGTATAATCGGAGAAAAATTCAATTCTCTCACCATTGTGTGTAGTTTATGAGAATATTCCGTTTTGTTCTTCGGATACATAATTGAACTGCGAGAAATCGCTTTTTCAGTCCCGAATCAAAATTTTCATTAAGATTGTATGTAAAGCCAACTATTCGAAAGATGGTCTTGACAATTCGCCGTCGCGACGTTCTCGACGCTAAATGAATTGCGTTAAAGAATACTTTGGCGTACTGAATATTCCCCTTCTAATTACCTACAACAACATACTTGACAGTTTTGTCTTGAAGTTGGCAGTTAGAAAGAAGTCGTTGAATGAATGAAGCGCCGTCACGATCTACACTCTTGCTGCTAACAGAGTCCATGGGAGGCAATTCAGCGGAATATAAGTTTTTTGGTGATAACTTTCGAATGGTATAGGATTTCGAAATTGTAAAAACGAAGAATCACAGGTATTTTCAATACCTTCAAGATGGTGTGAAATAATGTTTTACCAGATTATCAGGCGTATATGATTTTAAAAAACGTATACGCCTGACAATTGTTTGATATGAGATGAATAGTTATTACTTACACCTTGTCAAAGGTATTAGAAATGTCTGTGTTTCTTTGTTCTCAGAATTTCGATATCTTATACAGTTGAAATTTACCATAAAAAAGATATTCAGCCGCTCCGGTGGCTAAGTTAATTATCGCTAGCGGTAGTAACTGAAGTCACCGTCGGGCGTGGGTTCGAGTCCCGCATAATGCATGGGTTTTTGTAAACGTCCTTTCACGTATCGTCACTTCATCGTTTCATTATCACCCGCTCATTCGTACCCCCGTATAACCTAGCTGTTGGTGGGGTCGTTAAGCAACAAAAACAAAATAGGCCTATTCGGCTGAATCGCTTCCCATGGACGCAATGATAATGATAATGATAACGATAATGATAATGATAATGATAGTAATGATGCGAGCGTACCGAAATGTTCGCCCACACATAATGTACGATAATCGTGCTCGATGCAGTAAGCAGATCAAGATATATCGTTGACTTAATCAATTGTCCGATCGCTACGTTGTCGACGATGGAAGAACCGCGATGAATATAAGCGCTAAAATGAATGGAATATATTCGAGAGAACTAAAATGTCGACTTATGTATTATCTATAATTCTCTGTGAAGTTGGCCGTTCGAACGTTATGAACGCAGTTATAGGTCAAAGAGTGTCAAAGCGTCGCGACGCTACTGACGCTCTCTGCAGCATGTGACCAAGTGTCATGAAAAAAGGGTAAATACTTGTTTCCCGTTCACAGCTATACTCTTCCACCGTCCACGGAAATCCGACGGGAGATGAAAACACAGAAGTTACTTCCCCCCCCCCCCCCCCCCTACTGGTGAAAGCTATGGAAAAAAATATATACTGAATAAACAACTGTCTAAATTATAAATACACAAATAAAAATGTGATAAAAACATATTCCAAGCATGCATGAATACGAAATGTGTCAACGAATGACTTGATGAGTACGGGATTTCAGTTGGCACATCTCACAATTACCTTTGATGTCATCGGCTTATGGGACATAACGTATCAATTGCGTACAACTGAATACATATACCAGTCTGTACATGATGTATATGATTACACGATACAAGTCCACATTTTCAAAGTCTAACATTTCCAGAGCAATCTAACAAGAAGTACAATCTCCAACAAAACAAAACCAGAAATAGAGCAGTCTCAACTATGTATCATGGGAAGCTTTGAATAAACTCGCCATGAACTAGTATAGGGCTGGCTGATACTATTTTCTAAATATAATTGTATTTATTTTATGATTATTGTTAGATAGACATTTTCTCAAGTCACTTCTTTATTTTAATCACTCGATATCGATCATTCATTCATTAATCATTACATCATTGATCCAATATCGAAAACTTCAATTCGATATCGAATCCTAGTGCCATCCAGACATGCATTTCAATTTAATTTCCATTATAACATTTGAAACCGTAATAACAATATAGGCCTATAAGTGAATAAAAGTATTAACAACAAAAAACGTAACATACTAAATTTAAGATTGAACAAAACTTGAACATTCATAGATAAGAAAGGTTGTGCTATAACTAGCGTTGCAGCTGTTGCAGCATCAACGTGTTGATCTGATGTCGGGAGTAGGGGCACTTGGGATACGTTCTGTCACACGTGGAGAGGTCACGTGAGGCGAGGCCTAGGCTGGCGGCGAGTCGAAACACTTGGCGCGCATGCGCACCCAGAGGGGAAACACTGTGGCCGCTGAAATCACACAAATAGGCATCAGGACCCTTATTCTCGAGATTTGAGAAATGTGACTTGTGATTGGTGGAATGAGATGAGATAACTTTCTCATTCCACCAATCCATCTCACTTTTGGTCGTTTTGCTATTCCTGAGTTGAAAAATCATGAAGTATGGAATAGAATTCTTTTTATTATATGGGAGCTACCCTTGACGAGGCTAAGTATATTCCAGGCAATAGCACCCTGTGAATACGTCTTCTTTAGTTGATTATCCTTGCAGAGCCATCTCGAAAGCACTGCACAATTCACTACTCACTTTGACATTTCACTAATCAAATAGGTGGTGAGATTTTCACGTGAAATGTGGAATGGAATGAATTGAGAAAAGGTAATTCAGGAATACCAAACAGTCATTTTCAGTGGAATTATTGGAATCTCACCCAAATTTCACTCATTTCATATTTCAAAAATCTCAATAATAAGGTTCCAAATCATTGGCAATGGTTGTGAGGAGAGGGTGAGAGAGCGATCGTGACCTAGGTCGTGACCTATAGGTAGTAACCGATTGGTTGGGAACAGTATTTACTTCAACTCCTCATCCCTCGAAATGTCCAACACATCACTATCAGTCAGAATAGTCAACAATGTCAAGAATCGAACACAGATGTCCAAAATCACGATTCAGCATGTAACTGTTCCGTTTTTTTTTTTTTTTTTTTAATGTTGCTTAACGACCCCACCAACGGCTAGGTTATACGGGGGTACGAATGAGCTGATGATAATGAAACGATGGAGAGATGATGGATGAAAGGACGTTCACAAAAACCCATGCCTTATGTGGGACTCGAACCCACGCCCAACAGTGACTTCAGTTACTACCGCTAGCGATAATTGACTCAGCCACCGGGGCGGCTCCGTTATTCCCAATATAACAGGGTACATGCACCAATCGTATACTTATATTCTAGTTTCAGTTTCCTCTGCTCGAATGTATCTATGAACGGCTTGGGATTATTGATCACTGTTTGCTTAACGACCCCACCAACAGCTATAGTTTATTTGGCGGTACGAATGAGCAGGTGAATATGAAGCTATGAATTGAAAGTACGTTGACGAAAACCCATGCTTTATGTGGGACTGGAATGTCCAACGGTGACTCTGCTGTCTGAAACAGTGCTCCATTTGACTAAGCTACGGAAGGCGGCGAAAACAGTTTGGGTAAATATATATATATATATATATATATATATATATATATATATATATATATATATATATATATATATATATATATAGGCAATATAAATATATAGCCTACATTACACGATATCCCCAAATATTGCATCACAAATTTGAGATAATTGACAAAAAACTGTCTGATAGATAGCAGACCGAGATATAACGACGGATGTTTGCCAATCTGTTTGTTTGGTTCATATACCTGTATTTACTCAGGAGGCAATACTATTTTTCCCGTGTCCAGTTAAATCTAACGAGCGTTATCGTATCAGTGATTGAAGTGAGCATTGCGCAGGCTGGCATGCAGTGCTGCATAGTAACGACCATAGAGATCAGTGGTAACGACTCATGCATTAATGGAAGAATGTTATCAAACATGAGTGAAACAAAACCGAGTCACGAGTCCGCATATGATAATGACGTGCTTGCGAGCGAGATAATTATACGAACATTCGAGAGACAACTTGATAAGCAACAGTTATCTTCACTTGATCGAACCATCTCCGTAACGTCCAGCGAGGTGCTCAACACATCTATATATAGGCCTACATATATTATTATTATTATATATATATATATATATATATATATATATATATATATATATATATATATATATATATATATATATATATATATAGAGAGAGAGAGAGAGAGAGAGAGAGAGAGAGAGAGAGAGATAGGCCCATATATGTATACAGGCCCCTATATATATATAACCATATAGATTCATCTTGGATTTTTTGGGGAGTATATTTCAACTACTCTTCTACCACAAGTATCACTTGTTGTTTTTATCAACACTGTATGGACTAACGTTAGTATAAGCTATAATATCGCACGTATTGGTTTTCAATAAAGTGTGAATCAATACGACTTTTAAAATTCACCGAATTCATGTCGTAATATCATAATATGCATAGAAGTGAGGCCCAAATCGATTATATATATATATATATATATATATTAAATACATATATATATATATATATATATATATATATATATATATATATATATATATATATATATATATATATATATATATATATATATATATATATATATATATATATATATATATATATATATATATATATATATATATATATATATATATATATATATATAGCATCGAAGAGGAGGTCTGGGGGGCAAGAGCCCCCTAGCGTAGCCTCAAATGAAAAATTCAGAATTTTGGGTTTTTCAATGTGATTTTACCGAGCTTTGGAATGATCTGCTAAATTTAATAATCATTCAAAATTCACGAACTATTATGAGGTCCATTGATGAGATCAAGAATTATTCAACATCAATCAATAGGGTATATCGATAAATTAATAGGGGTATATATAACATGTATAATACCATTTGTTATAACTTATAATATACATTCAATTATCATAACAGAATGATTAATGAAGAATACAAATTAACTTCAATTGATTAGCAAAAAGAAATAGTTTTACTCTCCAAGATTCGTCAGCACATCAAAATTTTTAGTAACAATTTAGAGGACTTGAATGATTTAATAATAAAACTAGGAAAACGCAGCATATGCGTTGTAGGATGAGCGATGTTGGGATGAAGAAAGTTGTAGGCCTATATGAGAAGTAAATACATTTTTGCATGATTCGAATGCGAGTTCATGCATTCACTTCCCACATGAAAGAGTACACGGAGAACCTGTTGCCAATATCCATAAAAAGAGAACATCTGTCGCGAATTTCAAGTGAACATTTGCTTCTCCACTTTCCCCATTTTTCCTCTCGGAGTTTTACATCATTATATGAACTGCGAATAGATGAAGTTGTTTATGATAATGAGTTGTGGCGCGAGTTCTTGCATTCATCTCATCATAATACTCAATGAATAATTATATAGGCCTATATATAATATATCTATATATATATATATATATTATATATAGGCCCTATGTATATATATTATTCATACCTCAACAGACGTGATGGAAGTGTGTATGATCGATATGTTGATCAATTTCTTGCTTAATGCATGATCCAAGTAATTTTTAGATTAAATTCGTGTTTCAAAATCAACTGTTCAAATCATGCTACCAAATATGTTGGGTCGATGTGAGTTACAATATTATTATAAAAACGCAGCATATACCCATGCATTGTAATAAACAACAATATTTGTATTATATTCATGTCTTACCGAACTATCTGAAGTATATTCAGTTCGTGCAGTTGCAGTTGGTTTGGCTGAGCCGCGGCTAGATGGCACACCAAACGTTGGGCACAGCCCAGAGGGTCTTGGCGCAGAATGGGCCCAAAGTCAACAATCATATTCTCGTCCATTGACGACTCATCCGAATCAAGATGCAACTGTAACATAATGCAACTTATGTACGAGATGATAACATATGTTATTATGGGTGGTATTGGTTGTCAGCAAATGAACTTCATGTTGTTGTTTCCCCAATCCACTATGACTGAAAATTCAGATTGTCTTTTTTTAATTTGTATTTTCACTTTACATCACCTGAAAAATCAACTAAAAAAATCATGAAAGCAAATAAGAAACTCCCGTAATGAAGAATTCTCGTCTTGAGACTTCAACGAAGTTTTCGATAAATATTGCGTAATCAATAACACTGGGCAATTACGCAGCATATGCGTTTTTTTTTTTTTTTTAATAACATCGAAACTTGCTACAAAATCATTGTTCCCCAATTAAGGCTGTGGATGAAAGTCTATATCATTTGAACGGGGCACCACTAGGGCGATCTTACCACCCAAGATATGCAAGATATGCAGAATATGGACCTCCTCGGAAATTGTAAACATCTTGTGTGACTTGTAGGCCCATGCAACACTCGATGACTATACAAACCTTGACTTGGAAACTATGAGGCATAGAAAGCCGTGAATCACAAAGACAAGGTTCAGGGTTACTATCATTTCCAGCATTTTCATGTTACAAATATATATTTATTACATTATTTTCTTCAAAACATTCATTTCAATCTGGATGAAAAATTCCAAAAATGTGTAGCTTCCATGTTTTCACATTCAGAAGGAATTTGAATTTTTTTTAAATAGATTTTCTCAAACTTCTTCCGCCTGGCCTAATTGTATATGTTTTTTTTTTAATTTCAAGATGGTTCATCTGAAAAGTAGTCCAACCGATTTGGCACAAAACTGTAACCGTTCTAAGAGAGATGTGCGCGTGTCCAGAAATGTTAATTCAGTCAAATCGTGAGAACGCTTCGTGTGTCCCTAGCGTTAAAGGTCGACCTGACGCAAATGGCACGTCATACTATTTACGCCAGGCCTATTCACTAGGACAATACAAATCCAGGTCATTTACTGACATTTACTACAGTTTTTCCGAAATTATGTTTTGGATTTGTAAACTGTAGGTAAATTTACTATATATTTATTTCCAACAAAAGTTGTGTAGAGATGTGCGCAAAAACAAATTGTCAATAACCACTCCAATATTAAAACAACTGATTGGGTAATTGTTGCAATCTCAGTTTCACTTACTAGGGTTCCGTTCTATATGTAAATTACAAACGATATCGCAAATTTAATATTGAAAGATATATCATGGACCGAATTGAAGTATTCGCTTACGCTCATCCAATGTCTTGTCAACAATAATAGTTTGTAATAGGTAGGTGATGTATTAGACCCGCTTCACGTCAATAGCCAATCCAAAAGTTATCACATGTATTAAGTCTTCTTGATAGCAGAAATGAGTTACTCAACTCAGTGTATCAAAAAAACTGTACCTAAAGCTAGGCATATTGATAATAAAATTATGCAATTCAAATATACCGTATTTCCTTGATTATGCCAAGATATATCAATCTCCACTCTGGCATTAAGATGTTTGTTACCATTAGTTTACTATCTAAAGCACAGACATCTAAGCACAGACATCTTATATCTAAAGCACAGAATCCCAAACTATCTCACAAAATCTCTTCTTTTTTAACAAATCGAAAATAACAATTTCATACAAATGTTATATATTGTATTGATTTCAACCTTAATTATCTGCCTTCATGTGAACTGATTCAACTAACCTTTGAGAACGCCAAATCGTCTACAGATCGTTTGAAGAGGAATTTCGCGATCGCTGGTGGTTTCGGATTGCGAATCTTCGTGAAATCTTGAGCAAGCTTGTGGACCATCCACATACCTGTCAGGCCCATACCTCCAAGAGCTGCCAGTTTAATGAAATGCCATTGCGCCTTCACGATGCCAACCAGCACCAGAAAAAGAATCGTCCACCAAATTGATCGATTAGTCATCTATGAAAAAAAACATTGAAATTTATTATTAATAAAAAGAGAATATAGACCCTATATATAATTGTATTGAATTATTACTTCTGGATTTTTCATATCCAAGAGTTAGCTCGCAAATAATAGATAAGAATGAATAAATCGACGCACTCGAGTGATTAATTGTATTAACAAGCTACCAAGCTAACTAGCTAACTGCAAGCTACAAGCTAACAGCTATAGTTAGCTTATTTGGGTTACGAATAATGAAAGTATGAAGTAATGATAAGTAAAAGGAAGTTCATATAGGCCTAACCCTCATTCGGGACTCGAACTCACGTTCAACCGTGACTTCATTCAGTTCCTAAAGCTATTCCTTAGTTGACTGCGCCACGGAGACCGTCTATTGCGTACAATTATTTAGTCAACATTTTAAAAAAAAGTACCTCTTTGAGTATAATTTCGAGTAATATTTTTTGAATTCTGGTAATCGATCCCACCGACAGGGGGTTACGAATGAGCGATTGAGGAAGTTAGATGGTAAGTAGAATGACGTTTACAAATCCCATGCCTAGAGGACTCTGACCCGCGACTGTTTGGCTTCGGAACTGTCCAGGCCAAACTGCTCACTTGTCTGGTCAAGGACAACGGTACAACGTGCAATATACAATTACAGGTCGAATAAGATGTCACTATTGAAGGTTGACTTATTTGTTCATTTGAAAATTCCGCTGTACGCCAATGCAGTGGCGGTTTAACCATACAAAAGGGGTGGGTGTGTCCCCGTAGGGGCTGGGGACCCACCCACCACCAACTCCTGACACCCAAAATGTCTATAAATTTTGATAACAGACTCATCAATAATGATAATGTTATATAGTATTGAACTGCTATCACGCAATAGCGTTAATAGATGGTTACACATAATAGTTAGGTTTTTTTTTCTAACTATTTCTAGTTCTAACCTATCGTGTACGCACACACGTGTAATTTCTATGTAATAGGCCTATCATGTGTCCGTCAGCGTAATAACTGAAGCATTGATATTATTTAATTCAATCCATAGTTGATTCAATTATCATCATTCAATTAAATAATCATATATTTTTCTATTCAAATTTGCATCGTTGAAGTACTTTGTTTTGCTTTACTGGTAGATATGCTTCTATAATAAAAAAAAACTGTTTCAGAACTTATTGCAAAATTTAAATGACCTTATAAAACTTTTACTCTTTAAATGGATCTGACTATGTACTGACACCTCTTATTTAGTAATCGGTGTGGGTTTAATACATATTTTTAAAATAATTATTTGATAGATAAGAAACGCAATAACGCATACAATTGTATGTTACTGTCTTGCACGATCAGTTAATAATTAATTAACTAATATGATTATTAGCTTATTAGGCTGTAATGTATAACTATTATGGCTCCGGTCAATCACATACCTCAGTCCACAATCACAGAAATATTATTTACGAAGTGCGTGTGTGCCGATGACCATTATTGGCCTATTCCTCTGAAAGTTTGAAATAATTTTAATAACATGCTCTTATGTTTTCATATTCTGAAGCGCAATAAATATTAGGATGTTGATAAATCGGCCATTGGGTGAAGAGAATTGCTCGGTGAAAATGGTGATCGCCACAAAACAACCAAACTTTCAGTGTCAACCAACCTAAGTCAATTAATTAGCTACAATATCAGAATACGTAGTTGAGCGCTGCGGGGATATATATATATATATATATATATATATATATATATATATATATATATATATATATATATATATATATATATATATATATATATATATATATATATATATATATATATATGTATATGAATTGTAGTTAATTAACTCAATTAGTTGAAGTGTGACAGTCAATTCATTTAATGGAGCTGTTGTTGGTTTGAAAAGGGTCCGGAGGCTAACTCATTGACGTACATTTCATTTGCATGAAAATAAGATGGAAAACGTTACAAAATGTTGTCAAGAAGCACTGCAATGAATAAAATCGATACCAATTTCTTACCGTAGCGTAGGCCTGTTATAAAATTGTGCACACCTTAAAAATAGTTCTATTACTCGGTCTCCTCAGCAATCCACCACGGAACTGATTTTCAACGATACTAAACAAATTGCAATGCTTTACTTTCTATATAAACTTGGTAATGAAAAAAAAACAAGTCACAATTCTTTCAAACATTACGCATATATTTTACCCTTCCTCTAACTGTCGGCCTACTTTCGATAATGTATTTTATGTACAAGTAATGTTTAAAAACTTGGATAACTTCAACGAGATGTTCGTTGAATGTAGTTTCTAAATGATTTACGATTGGTGAGAGTCTAGAGCATAGACTAATGATGTGCAAGCTACTTCACTTGGTCTTCAACATCAATATCAGTAGGGCCTATACGATCAACACACCTTGAGGAGAACCCACCCACAAAAATGTATAAAATATTTGGTTATTTATTGATGTATCAAGGTTAAAATAGTATGTTAAGGATTTGAGATTAAAAAATATTGAAATTTCCGAGAACATTTTCGAAGCAGTTGAAACATGCGTTAAACTGTTACATACACGAAAACCAGTAGATAGTTAGCATGAAGATGGCAATTAATATGTTAGTTGAGTAAACCTTCCTTTATCAGATGAACTAAATTTCATCAACAAACCTATGGCCGTTTTGATAGAAATAGTTCCTGTTACCTCGATTTACGAAAACAAATGGTGTGACTTTCCCTGGTCTTGTGTGCCAAACGCATGTGATTGAACTGTTTATTTTCAGCTTATCCCAAAGCCAGTTCCTTTACGAACACATCGATACCAAACACGATAAAATGTCTCAAGAAATAATCAAATGGTGTATGTAACGCAAGATGCATGTTTTTCAGTGTCAACTGAAGCATAAATTATCGTAGTGGCTTTCCGGATGAACGGATTGTTGTAAAACTGCTGCACACCATTCAGAAAAATAAGCCTACCTTCTAAAATATTACCGATCCATAATAAAAAAATAACCAAAAAATTATTCACAAAATTATCCAAAAAAATCACCCTGGCGGGAATTTTTTTCTCTATGGTGACTGGGGACACTTTAAACCAACTTAACTCAACACAATAGCTTGTAAAACGATTGTACCTATATACGTAATTTTTCAGTTCCAATACATAGATCGACATTATTGCTACAGAATTCTTTCTTTTAATGATCTCATAATCAACTTTAAAGGAAATCACAACCCTAGATCTATATTTTAATGAACGATAACAATATTTATTTTCCCGATTTTTTAGAGTAAACTATAAATCATCTTCTAATGTCAGAAATGATAATTAATTTGTTTGTCCTCCAGAAACCGTGAGTCATGTTGTATAGGCATTACCGATTCTGTATAGATAGGCCCTATGAACAGAATCGAGTAATGTCTATAACGACTCGGAAGAATGGCCGGAAATTATCATTTCTGACATTAGAAGATGATTCCCATTTTTCATCAAAATTAGATGAATAAATATCGTCATTATTCGTCAGATCTCGTTTCGAAGCTGTGATGTCCTTAAAAAATTGAAAATTTTCCAATCAATTTTCATCATTGTTGTATTTGTTTAAATCGAATGGGTTTATTGATGGATATTTTTTGGGGGGAAACTCTTTATTCTTCATAATATGTAGACAATGTACACAATTTTGTAGGCCCACAAAGTCATAACAGATGACTTGTCTGTGGGTCTAACTACACACATTTTTACACTATTAATGTAGACCCTATTTATGATAATGTGTAGTCTTATAGGACATATAAGTAAGATTGTCAGTCACTTCATGAAAATGATGAGAGAAAAATATATATATATATATATATATATATATATATATATATATATATATATATATATATATATATATATATATGTGTGTGTATTATATAGAAAACATTGTTTTGTTATCACCTGTGAACTTATATTCTAACAACATATAATATATAACAAAATTATTAAATACTTCACTCAATAACTTCTTCCTGCAGTTAATTGTAGGCCTAAATTGAATTATACATAGTTAATAATAATGTGTAAGTATTATTGGTTGGAGAGATTAATGACTTTTTTCATATATATTGAGACTGTTATGATAGCGCAGATCTAATGCCGTCAGATGGATGGGCTATGAGATGATAAGATGATGAGATGAAGGTTCTTGGATAATGGGAAGGATAGTGAGAAGGAAGCGGTCATTGCAGACTCATTAAAGGCACCATCCCAGCATTAGCCTATAGACTATAGAGGGAAACCATGAAAAACCCCTGTAAAGATGGTCGGCGGCGGGGATCGAACTGGGTTCGTAATTCCCCTCGTCTCCCAGATCACATGAAGCGAGAGCGTTAACCACTGCGCTGCATGTGCCCATTAATGACTTTTTCTTGTTGATAAAAAGCAATCGAATAATACAAATGATTAATACAATTCAATGAAAAAACGAACAATTATGAACACCTCCATCTTTGAAGATAATAATAAACAAGTAATCAATGTAATCATTTATCAATTGAGTAATTAATTGTATAACGTGGGTCTACAATTTTTATTAGAATGAATCCAAATCTTCAAATAATCTTCTCAAGTGGAATTGAAGCTATATTATGTAATTCTAACGGAAGTTTATTAAAGAATCTCGGTATCAAGGCTCGCCTTTGGCTGCAATATTTTTTTTATTATTATTCATTTATTTATTTATTGTACATTGGAATGTTTACATCACATTTTTATATTTCTCTCCCCTTTAAGTAAAAAACCTGTGTTGGGGAGATATATGCTATAATAGTTATAAAGATTACATTAGATGACATTACATTACATTGAAGATGAAATGAAGATAAGCTTCAAACTAAATGATAGGTTACTAATGATAGGTTACTATGATAGGTTAGTGCTTAAAAACGAATTGACTAAAAGACTATAACACATTATTATTAGGATTACTAATTACAGTCAGTACTAGTGATACTCTATATGAGGTAACTCTGTAAACACTAATTGGCACAATCATGACTATATATAACTATCTATAAGCTAATAGTAATATATGTATATCCATATGCTAAACTAGACCTATAAGAAAGTAATTGATTGTCAAATACAGTAACCAGTGCCAATTTTCTTGAATAACCAAAAGACCACATGGCCAGAAGTCAGCTATTTCGACGAAATAACAAAAAAATTTACTTCCAACAATTGTTTCGTCCTAGAAAAGGACGTTTTTATTATTCAAGTTGATCCAACTTTGACGATTTTGGGACGACATATGCCATCTTGATGAGGTCACGTACGGGACTGTTATTGGACAAGAAGGAATTTTAGTTCAAATTAGGGACGGATGATGAGGAAAAAAATCGTAGTGGGAACCTTGTTTTGGGCAATGTTTTTCATCATTTCAATAATCTTACATAATGATAGTGGAGGATTTATCAAAATATGAATGAGGATGCTTCAGTGGAGACCTAGCGGAGACTTGCACACGGCTGCGTGGAGTGGAAGCATTACGTCTCTCACGAGCGTACAATGACATAATTATTTTCTGAATTTGTTTCTGAAAGAAATAAACTGGGTTTCCAAAAATAAATTTTGATCGAATGCATAATTCCCTATTTTCTCTTGATTCTGGGGATACCTCAGTATTTGTGGGTAACTTCGAGTAGGTCTACCCGTAAAACAAATAATATGCTAACAGAGTAATTCAACAGAGTAATTATTGGTTACCGGTAGACCCTACATGAAATTCAAGTATTAAATGTTTATTCATTGAATACGAGAATGAGTATGTTATGATTTTTTAGGCAACCCTGGAATGGTATCAGTCGAGCATAACACTGTCAGTGATTGTTCGTGTAGACCTATGCTGTGTATATGTTAATTGGCCATGAACGAAAACGAGAGTTCCATTGTCGATTTTGTTCAATATTTTTTGTTCTACCTCTGGTAAAATACGTCTAGACATTTTTCTTCTAAAAGACACACATTTTGAGTGTTCTAAACTTCAAACTCCATTGTTCAACGTTTATGTATATTTCATGGAAAAGATGAGACAAAATGTTTTCTTTTTTTGTTGATCTTCACTCTTGGGTCATCTTGATTCAACTCATTGATCCGCAGCTTTTGAGGAAGGTACAATTAGGCTACATTTGACCCGATTTTGCGCAAAAAATGCTGAAAAAGATCTGGGTAACCGATTTGAACCAACAAAATGCGACTCTGGAATCCGAATAAATTTGTAATTGGCCGTTCAAGCGCTTGAAATGGATCGTGTTTCAATGACATGATTCGGACGCCTTTGGACACCATCATTCACACTCACCAACGTGCAAACAGATTCCGGCATTCACTGAAGATACAAGTAATAAACACTCAGCTATCACGCTATTAGGGTGGTCAAAAAAGTCGGTTTGTGGGGAGGGAGGAGTGGTCAGAAAGGTTTCATCATAGCTATTCTAAAATAGTGAGGAAATTCGATTTTCATTAATGTTGCACTTGAGGTCACGTAGGTGGTCGGTCAAGTCATAGGGTGCCTTTAACGCTGTCAGTATAGGGCTAAAGACATGTACATACATATAGCATCTATTTTTTCCTTTCCAATATATTCAAAATCTTAAAATTCATGTGAAACGTCATTTTTTAGCGCAATAACGTTGTGTGAATTAATAACAGAACAGTAGATCTACTGGTGAAACCATTAAATAACGTATGATAGGCACACAAGCGACGAAACACCATGAATGATGTTTTTATAGAAGAATAGTGTCCACACCTTATCCCTTACCTCACCTTATCTGCATTTGCAGCTGCTCTTTTGTTTCCAAATAGACTCACTTCACCCCTCAACATACCAATGAATATAATTTGAGGTAGAATAGCATCTTCAATGCCGTTGTTCCAAATATAGCGTCAATATTGCCAATATGTCATCACACAGCGTAATTAGTGCATAGCTCTTTGTCGCCTTGTCAAAAACTTGGATCAAATAAAATCAAATGTACATTGAAACTTGAAGAAATACCTATTTTGAAAACATGGATCAGCACTCTTTAGATTGATTACCACTCTTTTAGATTTCACTCCTTTTATAGCAATTGTTATTTTTATGTCTTTATATAATTGCTAACCCACACTTTCCCTCGAGGCCTTGTGACTACCACTGGGCGCAAGGTGTTTATTCATGTATTGAAAACATGCTTGGTGACAACTGGTTTGATATACTTGCTTGTATATAATATTATATATATAAATCCATGTTATCTGTATTTTTGGGAAACGAATGATCGTAAATCGTGAATAATAATTTCTCGTAAGTGTTAAGATATTTGTAAATTGAATGACTAAATCAAAAAAGGATTTGTCGGTGTATTGCCGCATCCTCTTTTTCTCGGTGTACAAGATTTTTGGAAAGATTCCGGCGATACACCGAAAAAAACGAACAACGAAAAAACTTGGAAAAATAAGAAAATCCGGCGATACACCGAAAAACGAACACCGAAAAGAACGATATTTTCAGACATGATGGTATTTTATTTTTATTGGAGGGGAATATCCCCCCACTATTCAAATCCATCATCGCAGCTCCACCCTGAATCGTCCTTCTACTCGGGTCTTGACTCTCAGTACAGTCATCCTATAAAAAAACTTTTTCTGTGTACGATTTTTCCGGTGTATTCCCACATCCACTTATTTTTATTAACTAGTTTTTCGGTGTACATTTTTTTCGGTATATCGGCGCATCCCCGTTAAGTGCAAGAAATGTTCTATAGTTGTAGTTCAAGATGATTTGGGATGAGACATTCAGTGTATGCCTACCCTTCCTTGTGATGCCCTGGGCCATCTCTGTGTACCCTGTACGTACGCCTATCGATATGTCATTGAATTAGTTATCTACATCACATAATAATGAAGCATGTAAAATGAATGATATGTATACCAATTTATTTCTGAAATGTTGCCTATCGGCCAAGATAAATCATAGTTTACCGAACTGAACTCCATGAAAAAATGCTGTGATCGAAATATAAGTGGTAGTTTCGTTGCTGTATTGGTAAGTCTCTGCATGGCCAACTCAATAGTATGGCAATAATATTACCAACTTATTTGTTGTCATTTTTTACATATATTTCAAGATTCCTAAATATTATCTGCTTCGACAACTTCTAGAATACTCAAGCAGGGACGTCGCTAAAACTTGAAAGGGGGCCAAGGTGGGACGCGTGCCCCACCAATCGACATTTGCACCCCACCAAAAATTTATTTATTTCGAAATCGCGAAAATAACTTCGAAAATGTCCATGATTGAAATATTGAAATAACGTTGGAAATGTCCATAATGGTTCAATCTAGGACTCCTAACCTGCTTGTAAATCGCAAAAATCACTTTAAAAAATGACCATATTTCAAGAAATTCCCTGCAGGGCCTTGCTGGTGGAGATCGAAAAATTAACTTCGAGAATATCCATGGAGGTTCAATTATTGGACTTCAAAACTGTATGTAGATTGCAACAATTACTTAGAAAATAACCATATTTCAAGAAAATCCCTGCGGGGCTTGGGGAAGGAGTAGCAAAATCAATTTTCAAAAAGTCCATAATGATGTCTTTGTTATTTTGAAAGTCTTCTTGAACTGAAAAAGATTTCATTTACTTCTTTTAGATGCATTCTCACTGTTTACCAGTTATCAATTTCACAGCGTTTGATAATCATTGTGAATACAACTGGAATTGTACTGTCAATATGTATTGTTGTTCCATAAATTCATTGAATCAACAAATCTTGTAATGACAATGTACTTATTGTGTTGGTCTCCATATCTGAGGGTTGTATCCTAATAATACATCATTCAGTGTGAAATATGTTATAACTCACTAGAAATCAGGGTATTAAATTTAATCTAATTCAGTAGCCTATGAACATCTATGACATAAATGAATGTCATACTTTAAGTAGTGTATCGATTAATGTATTAGTGAAGGGCATGATTATATTTGACTAAAATCTTCAAGTTGATATTACATTAGTTACTAATGTATTAGTATATGGCATGATCTTAATTAACTAAAATCATTGACTGAAGATAAACGCAAGGCGTCCCATTCAAGTCACTTGCCGAGAATGGAAAATCTTTTATCCTCACCCAAAGTTACTACGGTCATCGCTACTCATTCTAAAGCGCTGCTAGCACTCATGTTGAAGATTTGTTGAACAACCATGGCAAACATCCAGTGTACCGTCGACTGAAGCATAATCGCCAGAACAATTTTGAGCACTCTTAGTGATGAACGACGGTATACTACAGGGTAAGGGATGTGGGGAGGGTTGAGGGAAAGGAGTGGGGATAAGAGTGGGGATGGTTTTTAATTCAACGTTGCGTGAATTGTCTTTGTATATCTTCAGTCTATGCTAAAATCTTCAAGTTAATATTACATTACTTCAGCATATGCATATTTGTATTGATACCATCTTTAATACTTTTTTATTAACAATATTAACAACTGAGTATGTATGTGAACATGTAAGTATGAATATGTATTCTCGATATGTGTTATGATATACAACATAATGGATGATTGTTTATGTGAATTTGAATGATTGTGCAATTGTTTTGAACTACGGGTACGTGATTCTATATCTTGTTCTCAACCATGTGATTGTATTTAAAATATCGATTGACTTTCCAAGAATTATTCATTATGAATCATTCAAATGTATATTTCTGTGGAATAGAATAAAATAATAATAATATATATATATATATATATATATATATATATATATATATATATATATATATATATATATATATATATATATATATATATATATATATATATATATATATATATATATATATATATATATATTAGTGATGCCTTCGGGTAACAAATTAGGAACCGGGTAACCGCCGAAATTACCCGGGTATTACCCGGGTAATTTAAAAAACTATATAAAACTAAAAACTAAAAACTATATGACTATATATGCTTCTCAGTTCTCGGCAAATAATAGTATTTGGCATGGCAACTAAAGAGCGGTTGACAGGAGAGGGATTCAGTACACTGCACGTGTGACCACAGATAACGGTAGGTGGTGCGACTAGATTTGACGAGCGCATTATGACATTTTGAGGGAGGTCTGGGAAGGTAGGTGAAAAAACTTATGTAGAATGCGAAGTTGAATTTCTCTCGGTAGCTTGAGTGATTTATAAAAGTTATTTTCTATATTATAGGTACTGGTTAGCACAATTACCCGGAACCTAGACGGGTACCCGGGTACCCGGGTAACAGAATATTACCCGGGTAATGCATTACCCGTATCCGACCCGGGTACCCGAAGGCATCACTCATATATATATATATATATATATATATATATATATATATATATATATATATATATATATATATATATATATATATATATATATATATATATATATATGTATATGTGTGTATTTAAATAATACCTTGCCTCCTACTGCCTTTGTTTGCCATGTATCCCAGTTGAACTTCTCATCAATTTACACGCTGCACGGGCTTACAGCACTTCCAACAGCCTTATGTTTGCCATGTACTCCAGTTTGATTTTTAATCAGTTTACACGTTGCCTGCACAGGCTTATAACTAATTTTCTAGAGCTTTTTGTTCGCCACATACTCCAGTTCGAATTTTCTCTATCAATTTACTTACCACCTGCACGAGATAGTCGACTTTCTACAGCCCCATATGTTTTACGCTTAGGCCTAAATTTTTTTCTTTCTTACTTCATCTCTAAAAGTCGATGTTCATCAGGAAAGCAGAGGCATTGAGGAGGGTCTACACAATTTAGTCCACATTTAGTTTTAACTACCGTAATTGTTTTGAAGACTTGACCAAGTGATTATTGTAGCTTCTTCTGTTTGTCTGATACAAACTTATCTAAAACTACCCATTCTTGAACTGTTTCATATTTTGATGTCATTTCATTCAAGTGATAATAAGACTTCTAATGAGTAGGAAAGAAGTAGGATAAGAAAAATGGATTTATAGAAATTACAAGATATATTTATTATACTCAGACATCATACCACTCTGTACCAATTAATAAAAATAAAATAATACAAATAATTAGAAATCATATTAAAAAATTGATATTAAAAAATATTAACTGATAATTAAACTAGAGAAATTAAAGAAAACATTTTTTATGATCGACAATAATAGTTCAAAATGTATATCTTCAATTGCAATAAGTGATTTGTTTACTTCATTTCTCAGAAGACGCAACCACCGATACACCACGATTAAGTATTTAATTTTTTTTGCTCCCCTATGAGATAATGTCACTGTGAGCTCAAATACTTATGTGATAATTGTATTGATTTGCTGTGAATGATGAAATGTGTTATAAAATAAAATATAAATTCTTATTCGTGAGACAAAAATTTAAAACAAAATTTGAATTAGCACAGTCAGGCAAGCTGCTCCCGACCTGCTTTGAAGAAACAACGTCAGGCCATCTTTGATTACGGCCTTCTTGACACTACCGTCGTTAAGTAATGCTACCGTGTTTGGTGTCATAATAAATATGTTAATGACAAGTGCATAAAGATTGAAGAATTTCCAATGATAGTTTCAAATTGCATATTTTAAACACAGAAATTAATTAATCGAGCTGTGAGGTTGTCAAATACGATTGCTACAGTTGTTTTCAAGACCTTTTTTGTTATTATTTAATGCTATTGCTCAGTTCTAAGAAAACCTAGGCCTACGCCTGGATGTAGCCCTCAATGCCCTAGTGAGTGATGTAGTGGCCTAGATACCTGGATTCGTATGCCAATAATAATGTGAGTATTCTAGTGACTGAATGTGTCTGGTTTCAACCCTACTAAAACGCAGGCATATTGCATTTATTGCTTAAAAATTCACCAAGTTCCATCAGTGAAGTGGTAGGAGCATATAACATTTGTACATCAACTAATGACAGATCATCTTTAACCCAACTTTTTTATATCCCTAGGCCTACATCTTGTGGTCGTGCTTAAATATAGGTAATTGACTTTATATTATCTACCAAATCACCAACAGCTAGGTTATATGAAGGTAGATGAATGAATAATGTCATAATTAATAAACTTGGACTCTCAATATATTATGTTGTAAATGAAGCACACATTGTCACTCCTCACTCTTCAGTATCAATGTAGAGGCATTAAGTATATAGTTTGTTAGCGGTAGGCGTACAGGTCATTGTGGGCATTGAATTTGTAGTGTTTAAATGGAGCCAGGACAGGTTGAAGAGTTAACCCTCCGCTACCGTATCTGCCGGAATTGCCCAAGCAGGGTCTTCAGTTGATTTGCTTATATTTTATGTTCACTTAGCCGAAATTTCCTCAATTTTAGAAGCAGTAATTGATATATGATCTAGAGGAATAACCCTTGATCGAATACCATTATTTGTTTGAGCTGCACGGGGGACTGACATGAAAGGGGGAAATCTAGCTTGCCTATGTCGAAATGTCTCTTGAATCTTCTCTACAAAACACTCCTTTTACTTGAACATTTTGAAGTAATTGAGTAAAATGGGTGAAAGACGACTCTGCCGTAACACAGGGTATTGATCATTCTTTCGAAGTGTTTATTTATACAGTTTATAAGTGATTCTAATTCATTGTCATTTTTACAGTTGACAGTATTTTCAATCCAATGCATGAAAGTGAGATGGAAGTTGGAGAGAAACCAATGGGAGACAGGATGAAGGGAGAGAGCAGGTCGAGTGACAAGGGGAAAGAGGAGTGAAGGAGAAGAGGAAGTCCGGGACGCATCAGCGATACATCGTGGCCGGTGAGTACTAGTAGCTTAATTTTGTAGACGTAGGCCTACATGTAAAGCTCATACAATACAGTCATACTCTAGGCCTATTGTAAAGTAATCTTTTTGTTGAATTTCTCAGTTCTGTTGTAATCTATGAACTCAAATCTGGTCTCAGTTGCAAAGTAGAGTTCAATTTAAAGATTTGAGCTCCAAAAATAACTTGATACTGGTATATTTCTCATATTTTGAAATTTACAAATGCATCCGCCACAATGACAGAGGAAAAACACGGTATAACTCGGTCAGATGGTTGACCATTGCGGGAATCGAACCTCAGTCTCCTGAATGACGACCCAGCGTTCTAGCCACTGGAGACGTATGCTGTGATGTATACGAGATAACGTATATACTTTGTACTATAGTATTGGTTTGGTTTCTTTCTCATATACCTAGGTCTCTACAGCCACATGACAGGCATATAGAAGGAAGGACGGAAGCAGAGGAAAAACTACAGACTTATCATCACGTGACACAAGTAACGTCACAAAAAACTAAGAAGATATTTGAATGGAGGCTATCGTCGATTTAATGGAGAGTTCGAAACGGCTTGATTACCAAGTGCAGGGAGCGGCAGCTGTTGACCACTGATGAGTATGTGTACTTCTAATACGAATACGTTCAACTGGCAGCTGGTGACTTGTATAATGAGATATGCGGAGCCACATATAGAACACATTAAATTGAACTAACGAAGGCGTGCAGAAATGTTTCACGACTAGAAAACTAGACGCAATCTCTTCTTTTATATCCACATTTAAATCCTGGCATTAGTTTTCATTCATGGCCCAACTAAATTGGGGAAATATTCTCATTAAAAAATACTATAACAACCTATAGGCCTAGATCTCATTAGTTGCAAAAGGTCAAAAACCTTTTTTCTTTCATTTTCATGTGTCGGAAAACTTTTTTTCAATTTCTTAGTTCTGCGTGATATATGTGCAGAGAAATCAAATTGAAAGTTAAATCAGATAGGCCTATCAAGATGGCATATCAGGCGACTACAGCAGAAAGTGCCATTTGAAACACGAAGTCATTCACAATGTAAGAGGTTCCCTTCTAGGTTGACTATATAGATTGAATAAAACGAATCATGTCTAAAACAACCATAATGTAGAACGACATACAAATGAACAAAGTTCACAAATTGACAAAGTTCGAATCAAATTATGTCTGACAGAAAAATACGTGAAATGTAACAATAGATCTCATCAACACATGAACGCAACACAAGTTGCCTACCACCTAGGCAATAAACCTTTACTTCTGTGACTTACTAATGCTGGGAAAACGGAGTAGGCCAAACGCAGTAGGCCTATGTGTTGTGAGATGACCTTATAAGTATGGAAATCTAGAATGAAAAATATTCTGTCAGCTCAATCTACATCTAGGCCTACATACTTTGGATTACTTCAAACATTTAAAACCCTCCAGTTCTAAGAAACTTTTCGACGCCACCTACAAACACCATCGACGCCACCTGGATCGCCCATATAATCTAGCTACAGGCTCTATAGGGCCTGAGTAGTGAATGTAGAATTGAAACATCACTGCCTTGATAGACTTAAAATTAGCTCAATGCCTGATCTTGGTGGCTTATTTAATTGGTTCTCATAGATCCAGAACTGTGTTGAGCTCAGTTGCATATCCATCATAGATAGCTATTGTCCTAGGGTATATTCATTGTGCAAACCCTGTTGATCCTAGTATTCAATTGAATGTATATTTTTATTTTGTTTTCTTTGTTATTTCTCATCTGATTGTTGTGAAAATCACTGAAAATAATATGTATGATAGTTCTTTGTATATTCAGTAAAAATGTTGGAGTTTTGAAGAATTCTTGTTTTTTAGGTATTTTTTATTCTTATGGGGATTTTCCAAACTTTCATAATTTTCTCCGGAAAAAACGCTGAACAGATTTTTTGAAAAACATACTATCCTAAGAAGGTGTGACACCAATCTACAGAAAAAAATCAGGTTGATTAGTCTTTTTTCCTGACCTGTATGCCGCTCACAGAATTACAAACAAACAAACAATAAAAAAACATAAAAACGAGGCACAAATTTTCATATTTAAATGGAAGTCTTTGCTACGCTGATCTAATTGTTAGTTAAAAGTCTATGTTAAAAGTCTAAATCTGAAATGGTGGTACGTTCGTGATTAATAATCATTTCGGAGACTACCGCCAGATTATTTATTCTAGTTACAAATACATTCTAATAAATAAAACACGTTGAATTCGCATAAACAGTGATGTATCAATTATTTCTCTGTTCAAAGACAACATTTATCGAATAGAAAATCAAAGGAACATACTTTATCACACTATCGTGTCTATTTTAATGCCATTTGCTGATTTTCAACCAACTGTAACTAACATCGAAACCTGTTACAAAACCCCGTTGAAAGTCAAGTATGAAGGGTAGGATCATTCAGAAGGGGCAGCATGAGGGTGATCTTACCAGCCCCAAAACTACCTATCAACATCTAGGCCTAAACAAGGAAAATTTTGTATCCATTGAAGAAAGTCTTATTTTGTGATTACAACTTGACTTTGTTGATTTAATATACTAATTATTCTCTTCTTTACAGTCGGTGGTATTTACGGTCCAGTGCATGGAGAATCGGATGTTGAAGAGAAGTAGAGGGGAGAACGGATGAAAGAAAAAGGAGGGGAAAGGAAGAAGAGGAAGGCATCAGCCGAGCATCGTGACAGGTGGGTACCGTGACTATTGTAGGCCTATGATTAAACTCTGATTTTGATTATTGTTAGCTTAGCAACCCCACCAACAGCTTTGTTATTTGGGGATTGAAATGAGCAGGTGATAATGAAATAAAAAATGAAGTGATCTAGTGAAATGACGTTTACAAAAGCCCATGCCTCATGTCCAACGGTTGCTTCAGTTTTTAAGCTAAGGATGGCGACGGAACTAAAACGTGAGTTGGTGAATTCTATTGTAAAAATGTAGGAATAATGTCTCAGTTCCGGTCTCGGTTTCGAATAATTTAAGGATTTTGGAGCAAAAAATAACTTGGTATTATTTGCCATGTTAGCTAGGGCCCATATAGAAATTTAGAATCCTTGTAATTACA
Source organism: Brachyptera putata (assembly GCA_907164805.1). Taxonomy (NCBI): domain Eukaryota; kingdom Metazoa; phylum Arthropoda; class Insecta; order Plecoptera; family Taeniopterygidae; genus Brachyptera; species Brachyptera putata. The sequence continues at coordinate 8,514,097 of OU015463.1, read as the reverse complement.
AAAAAAAAAAAGAAAATTGGAAAAATGTCAATGGATTTGTTTTTTTAGAATGCCCTTTCGTCATTGTACAAAATTTTAGACAAATCAAAAATCATGATTTTTGGCCTTTTTCACTTTTTTTCAAATTTTATTTCTGAGATCAATTTTGGTTTAAAAATTTTTAAAAAGATATTTTCTTCTTTAGAATTGAATCTTCTTACTGAATATGTAAACATAATTGGACAATTGTCGTTATTTCAAAATACCGTTCTGAAAGTTGGCTGAAAATGTCCATTTTTTGATGAATCAGCAACGTATTTCTTGGCAACCATACGGGCAATCCTAACGGAACTTTTTAATGATTTGAAGATCCCAAAGTTATGGTCTTGAAAAAATACTAGAATATCATAGGTCTTACCAGTTCATAGGAATTAATTGCGAAAGGTCAAAAACGAGCTTACTTACCCCTGTGCTTTTTGATGATTTTTTTGGGGGTTTGAATTTTTGGTTGAATTTCCAAGTTCTATTGTCATGTATGTGTAATGTGATCAATTTGGAACACAAATCTGGTCTCCGTTTCAAAATTGAGTTTAATTTGAAGATTTTAGAACAAAAATCAACTTGGTATTATTTATCATGGTAGGGCGGACTAGGGCCCATGTATACAATTTCAGAATCCTTGTAATTACTTTGAAAAAAATAAAATTGAAGAAATTTCAATGGAATTGAGTTTTTGAAATGCCCTTCCGTCTTCCTACCATATTTGAGACAAATCAAAACTCTTGATTTTTGGCCTCTTTTCACGTTTTTCAAATTTGATTTCTGACGTTTATTTTGGTTTTAAAATTTCCAAAAAAAATATTTTCTCCCTCAGAATTGATTCTTCTTGTTGAATATCTAAACTTAATTGGGCAATTGTCGTTATTTCAAAAGACCGTTTTGAAAGTTGGCTGAAAATACCCGTTTTTTGAAAAATCAGCGACGTTTTTCTTGACAACCGACAGACCAATCCTAACGGAACTTTCTAATGATTTGAAGATCCTGAAGTTGTGCTCATAAAAAAATACTAGAACATCATAAGTCTCACCAGTCGATAGAAATTAATTACAAAACGTCAAAAACTAGTGTATTTAAATTAACCCCTGTGCTTTTGGGCATTTTTAATTGTGATTTGAAACTTTGTGTTCAATTTCTCAGTTATGTTGTTATGTATTTGTAATGTGATCAAATTCGAACACAAATCCGGTCTCCGTTTCAAAATCGAGTTTAATTTAAAGATTTTAGAGCGAAAATCAACTTAGTGTACTCACCATGGTAGGGTCCTATATAGAATTCTGGAATCCTTCTAATTACTTTTCCATTAGCATTATTAGCAAAATTTCAACGGAATAACTCTTTCGAAATGTCCCCTCGTGTTCCTACAAAATTTTAGCCGAATCAAAAATGATGAATTTTTATGACTCTGAAAAGTGGCTGGAAATTGCAGTTTTTGGGTAATTCAGACACCTTTTTCTTGGAAATGGCTGATGCGAGTATAGCCAAATTTGCTGAGGATTTAGCGACCATCAAGTTATACTCATAAAAAAATACTAGAACATCATAGCTCTCACCAGTTCATAGAAATTAATTGCGAAAGGTCCAAAAGTACCTTAGTTAACCCTGTACATTTCGGTCAAAAATTTTGTCCTCTGAAATTCATTGTTGAATTTCTCAGTTCTGTTGTTATTTATTCATATGGTTATCAAATTCGAACACAAATCCGGTCTCCGTTTCAAAATCGAGTTTAATTTAAAGATTTTAGAGCGAAAATCAACTTAGTGTACTCACCATGGTAGGGTCCTATATAGAATTCTGGAATCCTTCTAATTACTTTTCCATTAGCATTATTAGCAAAATTTCAACGGAATAACTCTTTCGAAATGTCCCCTCGTCTTCCTACAAAATTTTAGCCGAATCAAAAATGATGAATTTTTATGACTCTGAAAAGTGGCTGGAAATTGCAGTTTTTGGGTAATTCAGACACCTTTTTCTTGGAAATGGCTGATGCGAGTATAGCCAAATTTGCTGAGGATTTAGCGACCATCAAGTTATACTCATAAAAAAATACTAGAACATCATAGCTCTCACCAGTTCATAGAAATTAATTGCGAAAGGTCCAAAAGTACCTTAGTTAACCCTGTACATTTCGGTCAAAAATTTTTGTCCTCTGAAATTCATTGTTGAATTTCTCAGTTCTGTTGTTATTTATTCATATGGTTATCAAATTCGAACACAAATCCGGTCTCCGTTTCAAAATCGAGTTTAATTTAAAGATTTTAGAGCGAAAATCAACTTAGTGTACTCACCATGGTAGGGTCCTATATAGAATTCTGGAATCCTTCTAATTACTTTTCCATTAGCATTATTAGCAAAATTTCAACGGAATAACTCTTTCGAAATGTCCCCTCGTCTTCCTACAAAATTTTAGCCGAATCAAAAATGATGAATTTTTATGACTCTGAAAAGTGGCTGGAAATTGCAGTTTTTGGGTAATTCAGACACCTTTTTCTTGGAAATGGCTGATGCGAGTATAGCCAAATTTGCTGAGGATTTAGCGACCATCAAGTTATACTCATAAAAAAATACTAGAACATCATAGCTCTCACCAGTTCATAGAAATTAATTGCGAAAGGTCCAAAAGTACCTTAGTTAACCCTGTACATTTCGGTCAAAAATTTTGGCCTCTGAAATTCATTGTTGAATTTCTCAGTTCTGTTGTTATTTATTCATATGGTTATCAAATTCGAACACAAATCCGGTCTCCGTTTCAAAATCGAGTTTAATTTAAAGATTTTAGAGCGAAAATCAACTTAGTGTACTCACCATGGTAGGGTCCTATATAGAATTCTGGAATCCTTCTAATTACTTTTCCATTAGCATTATTAGCAAAATTTCAACGGAATAACTCTTTCGAAATGTCCCCTCGTCTTCCTACAAAATTTTAGCCGAATCAAAAATGATGAATTTTTATGACTCTGAAAAGTGGCTGGAAATTGCAGTTTTTGGGTAATTCAGACACCTTTTTCTTGGAAATGGCTGATGCGAGTATAGCCAAATTTGCTGAGGATTTAGCGACCATCAAGTTATACTCATAAAAAAATACTAGAACATCATAGCTCTCACCAGTTCATAGAAATTAATTGCGAAAGGTCCAAAAGTACCTTAGTTAACCCTGTACATTTCGGTCCATAATTTTTGTCCTCTGAAATTCATTGTTGAATTTCTCAGTTCTGTTGTTATTTATTCATATGGTTATCAAATTCGAACACAAATCCGGTCTCCGTTTCAAAATCGAGTTTAATTTAAAGATTTTAGAGCGAAAATCAACTTAGTGTACTCACCATGGTAGGGTCCTATATAGAATTCTGGAATCCTTCTAATTACTTTTCCATTAGCATTATTAGCAAAATTTCAACGGAATAACTCTTTCGAAATGTCCCCTCGTCTTCCTACAAAATTTTAGCCGAATCAAAAATGATGAATTTTTATGACTCTGAAAAGTGGCTGGAAATTGCAGTTTTTGGGTAATTCAGACACCTTTTTCTTGGAAATGGCTGATGCGAGTATAGCCAAATTTGCTGAGGATTTAGCGACCATCAAGTTATACTCATAAAAAAATACTAGAACATCATAGCTCTCACCAGTTCATAGAAATTAATTGCGAAAGGTCCAAAAGTACCTTAGTTAACCCTGTACATTTCGGTCCATAATTTTTGTCCTCTGAAATTCATTGTTGAATTTCTCAGTTCTGTTGTTATTTATTCATATGGTTATCAAATTCGAACACAAATCCGGTCTCCGTTTCAAAATCGAGTTTAATTTAAAGATTTTAGAGCGAAAATCAACTTGGTGTACTCACCATGGTAGGGTCCTATATAGAATTCTGGAATCCTTCTAATTACTTTTCCATTAGCATTATTAGCAAAATTTCAACGGAATAACTCTTTCGAAATGTCCCCTCGTCTTCCTACAAAATTTTAGCCGAATCAAAAATGATGAATTTTTATGACTCTGAAAAGTGGCTGGAAATTGCAGTTTTTGGGTAATTCAGACACCTTTTTCTTGGAAATGGCTGATGCGAGTATAGCCAAATTTGCTGAGGATTTAGCGACCATCAAGTTATACTCATAAAAAAATACTAGAACATCATAGCTCTCACCAGTTCATAGAAATTAATTGCGAAAGGTCCAAAAGTACCTTAGTTAACCCTGTACATTTCGGTCAAAAATTTTTGTCCTCTGAAATTCATTGTTGAATTTCTCAGTTCTGTTGTTATTTATTCATATGGTTATCAAATTCGAACACAAATCCGGTCTCCGTTTCAAAATCGAGTTTAATTTAAAGATTTTAGAGCGAAAATCAACTTAGTGTACTCACCATGGTAGGGTCCTATATAGAATTCTGGAATCCTTCTAATTACTTTTCCATTAGCATTATTAGCAAAATTTCAACGGAATAACTCTTTCGAAATGTCCCCTCGTCTTCCTACAAAATTTTAGCCGAATCAAAAATGATGAATTTTTATGACTCTGAAAAGTGGCTGGAAATTGCAGTTTTTGGGTAATTCAGACACCTTTTTCTTGGAAATGGCTGATGCGAGTATAGCCAAATTTGCTGAGGATTTAGCGACCATCAAGTTATACTCATAAAAAAATACTAGAACATCATAGCTCTCACCAGTTCATAGAAATTAATTGCGAAAGGTCCAAAAGTACCTTAGTTAACCCTGTACATTTCGGTCAAAAAATTTTGTCCTCTGAAATTCATTGTTGAATTTCTCAGTTCTGTTGTTATTTATTCATATGGTTATCAAATTCGAACACAAATCCGGTCTCCGTTTCAAAATCGAGTTTAATTTAAAGATTTTAGAGCGAAAATCAACTTAGTGTACTCACCATGGTAGGGTCCTATATAGAATTCTGGAATCCTTCTAATTACTTTTCCATTAGCATTATTAGCAAAATTTCAACGGAATAACTCTTTCGAAATGTCCCCTCGTCTTCCTACAAAATTTTAGCCGAATCAAAAATGATGAATTTTTATGACTCTGAAAGTGGCTGGAAATTGCAGTTTTTGGGTAATTCAGACACCTTTTTCTTGGAAATGGCTGATGCGAGTATAGCCAAATTTGCTGAGGATTTAGCGACCATCAAGTTATACTCATAAAAAAATACTAGAACATCATAGCTCTCACCAGTTCATAGAAATTGATTTCGAAAGGTTATAAACGAGCTTACAACCCTGTACTTTCTGGTCAATTTTTTTTGGGTTTGAAACTTGTTGTTGAATTTTTCAGTTCTATTGTTATGTGTGTGTATGGTGTTCATTTTGGAACACAAATCCGGTCTCCGTTTCACAATTGAGTTCAATTTAAAGAGTTTAGAGCGAAAAATAACTTGGTATTTTTTCAAATTGCAAAATTTGATTTTTCTCAAATTTGGTGTGAACATGAAGTAGCTCTTTTTAAAGAATAATCTACTGAAAGTTTTGTAATCGATCGAATTTCAAGCCAGTTATTGACATTAATTTGAGCTCTCTGTTGTTTGCAGGCTGCAGCCTATCTTGAAGACTCACTCCTTGGACCATCGTGGCAACTACGAGTTAGCGCGTAAGTGCACCGTTATGTGGGTAAACTGACCTCGTGCAGCCCGCACCCAGGTATGATTCAGCCTATTGTAAAATGATCCCCGAGCCGGGTAGGCCAGCCTAGAGTGGTTTGATCAGCGCCCGTTGGCTATAACCAAGCTGATTGAAGCTCCACGACAGGAATTCATCTCCTCGAGCTTAAGCAATCGATGCCACACCCGAGCACGTGAATAAAAGGCTCGTGGGGGTGAGGGGATGATCTGGATCGGTCTTGGGTGAGACCTTCTATTCTTGCGTGTGAGATAGACTCGCATGAGCCTGTCTCGCAAACAAGGGTACATTGTCATACATCCAACCACGATCTAAGATTAGCTGGAGGGGGTTTGGTGGAGACCTTGTATTCGAACGTGCGAGAGAGACTTGCGTAGCTTTCTCGGAAGTTACGTGAGCCGCTCTTGCATGCAATGGTTCAAAGTCCAAGGTCATTTCTCCCAACCCCCTCTACATCCCCTCACCCCCCCCCTTGCGGGCTGCACGGGAGTATACTGCTACAGGTCAATCACAAGTGAGAACACTGAATACATCATGTCATTGTTACTTATCATCAATTTATTATCACATATTCTGTACAAGTTATTTCAATAAATCATACTATCATAATATATTTGTTAGTACATCATTTTCTTGACTTGATGCATGCAGAAGTAAAGTAATCATGACTTGACCAGCTGCTTGACTGGCTGAAGTCACAACGTGATAGCTGAACTCCATCATGATCCTGGACCTGCGTGGCGTGTCTTGATCTTGGCGTGACTTGCTTGGCCAGCTGAAGTCACAGCGTTGATTGCTGCAATGGCCGAGCTGAGCCCCAACATGATCCTGAAGTCAGCAATTGCATGACGTGTCTTGTACGGCAGGCTGGGATTGCAGGAACCCTCGTGCGGCAAACAGCTGAGACAACCTGCAACAACAGGAAACAAAGTTTGTATTAAAATCTTCCCATTTTCTGATGTCATTTAGTTGATTAGATTGGTTAGAAAGAAATCATAATTATATAGTACATCATTGTACCAACAAGAGGAAATAGACACGACATGTTGCCATGGTAGCTACTTCTTTTCGTTTACGTGAGAAAATCCAGGTTCGATTCCAATGGCACTGAGAATGCAATATCTTTGAGTGAAAAACCAAAATGAATAATTTCTGCTTGTAGCAGTGATCAGTAAAAGTTATCAGATATCATCAATAGATACAGCTGGTCAGCAAAAATGTGAATATCATTTATATTGGGTTCAACGACCCACTGTAATCATGATTAAAATCTATTAGCGTCGGTGAGTGATGAATGAGATGATGGCAAGATGAGACGAAAATTCATTTACAAGTACAAGTGTTTTTGGAAAGTGGGCTGGGGCAGTAGGTCAAAGACTGAGGAACCATCCCAGTATTGACCTGAACAACAGGGAAACCATGATGCACATCTGTTAGGATGGTCGACCATGGCGGGAATCGAACCCCAGTCTCCTGAATGATGGTTCAGTGTGCTAGCCACTTATCCACCTGTCTCAGTCAGGATGATCGACCATGGCGGGAAACAAACCCTGGTCTCCCAAGTGACGGTTCGGCGTGCTAGCCACTGATCCGCCCGTCTCAGTCAGGACTATCGACCGCGACAGGAATCGAACCCCGGTCTCCTTGACCCTTCCCTAATAAACCACTTAGAATAACGTGCTAGGCCTAGCTAGCTTCAAAAGGCTGGGACTTTGATTGCTCAATGTTTACTTGAAAAGCTACCAACAATGACAGTACAATACAGAACAAAATTCACGGTCTCTTAAGACTGCAATAATTTGTCACATTTTGAAACCCGTCTCATCAGCAGGGCCAGGATTTTGTGCTAACAACAATGGAAATACACAGAGTACACACGTTGCCATGTCAGGTAACTCTTGTAGTGGAATTAACCAATCATAGCACTAGTCTATTGGAGCTAGCAAGCACTAGCATGACATTTATTAGGTAAGGGTCCTGGATGGCAGTTCAGCAGTAGACTAATCTGCTTTCTCTGTTTCTCAAATATTTTATATTTTGTCTGTACTTGTGAATGAGAATCCAAATTCAACAGCCACAGGAACCATTTTACACCCAGACTTGCTACCCACGGCCGTATCAAGGCCTAGGCCCACGAAACCTGGGCCTAGGGTGGCAAATTCTATTGGGGGAGGGGAGGGGATTTTAAGGGTGTCAGCCCCTTACAAACTAAATAATACGTGTATATACAAAAGAAATGTGTATTTCAATATAATTTACATTCACGTTTTTTAAATTTTGAATTTGAAAAATGAAATCACTTCTAAACTATACCTCACTGAATGTAAAACATAAAATGATGAACATTATCACAAATTTGGGAGAAAAGAAGATACAATTTTTAAACTATACCTCGAACAAAATGAGTAAAGCAATATCCTGACCGAAATGATATTTGAACTAGGTGCCTAAAACGTGAAGCTCCGGACGCTAATCTCTCATCTAAATCATAAAAGTGCTGTTTGAAAAATGTTCATTGGTTGCTTGTTATTGTCGGCAAGTTTTAATAAATTTCAATATCATTATTTAAATATACACATTAGTAACGGTCAAAAGTTTATAAAATTATCCTTCTCATTTCTTAGGTTGGATACACTCATTGATACGGTAATAGCCCAAACCAATAATCATAAATGTGCGTCTGGATGAGAACCTAGTGCTCGTTATATTTCTGAGCTATTGTGCTATTCTGAATCAATTACTATAGGCCCTACTTGATGATGGGGCAGGGGGGGGGAAGGACGTCAGGCCTGGGGCGCAAGATGTCCTAAAACGGCCCTGCCGACGCACAGTGTTGAAGTCGATCTAGGTCTTACCTGAGACAGTGTTCCGTCAACAGCCAGATCCAAGGTCACAGCCAACGAAGGTCGAAGAGAGCGAGACGGGAGACAGGCGGGGCATAATGCACGATCCACCGGACATCTGACGACAATCACAACATCGATGAGACAAATATTAATAACAAACTCATCTAGAATTCAAAATAAACATACGTGAGAATTATATTACAAGTTTAATGGGGGCGTAATATTTAAACCAATCGTTCCAGGATCCATAGTTCTCCTGCTTATAGCATTCCATAACAATTCAACTGATGAATTATTGGCGACCATCTCCGATTTTGATGAAATTCGGCACACTTACTGACATCATCGATAAGAATAATTACGTGTTTCTTCACATTTTTCCGTGGAACATTAGTTTCCGAGATATGGGATCGTCAAAATTTGACCTCCTGATTCCCCGGTCACGCACTGCCACAGATTGACCTGTCTGACTTCCCTCACGGTGAGAGTTGTCCTGGTCCAATTTCATCCTTCTTCCCTTTAGTTTAATTAGTCCTGTTTTTATGTCTAATTCATTTCAAGTCTTTTTTTTTTCAATCACCCAGTTAATTTTAATGATGCTTAACGACCCCACCAACAGCTAGGTTATTGTTATTCGGGGGTACGAATGAGCGGATGATAATGAAGCTGTGAAGTTGGGATAGGTGAAAGGACGTTCACAAAAACCCATTCCTTATGCGGGACTCGAACCCACGCCCAACGGTGACTTCAGTTTCTACCGCTAGCGATAGTTGACTTAGCCACCGGGGCGGCTAATCACCCAGTTGATTGAGTTGTTTTATCAACCGCCGAGAGAGGGAACGCGAGTGACGGGGGTAGCTATAAGTGAAGGTCACGAGAGAGGTAGTTCTAGCAACCACGCGATCAGGAGTGGTTGCGGTAAATACAAAGCGCGGCGGGTGAAAGAAGTTCGTTTGATGAATACAAGGGTTTTGAAAGTGAAAATAACGTGTGCGACAATGAGGGTGTAGGCCTGCACAACATTAACCAGTGTCTTTAGAAAAATTATTAGTAATTTTGTAAACACTTGTGAACGACTGGGTGATGTATTGTAAATTGGTAGAGAAGTGAGTTTGTAACTTTGGAGACAAAGAGAGATAATCTGTTTTAAAATCTTGCATTATATATCAAGTACAATTACATAATAATCTATCAACTGTTTACTGTATATTTTTCCTATTTATAATTTTAGGGTTATTAGTTCCCCTATTCCAAAACGTATTGGCGCCCACACCCTTCCTTTTTTTTATATTGGGTTTAACGACGCACTGTTATGATAGCGCAGATCTAATGGCGTCGGATGGATGATTAATGAGATGATGTGATGAAGGTTCTTGGATAATACAGTCGACACTGAGAGAATAGGATTCGTGCAGCCACCACAAGAAAACTCCATCGAAATAGAAAAATGAGATATTTCACAAATACACTCGTTATTGGTTGTTGTTAATAATTATAATGATTAAAAATGAGTATATTTGAAATATAAAAATGTATCCTGTGCGCGTAAACGAAAGGAACAGTGAAAATACGGGTATGTCTTATGTGTGTTTCATCCTTTTTCTGTCAGATGGTTGGTGGTTCTGTTAACCATACAGGTTCGTGACCAAGCAATGTTTCCATGCGAATCCGCTAAAAATAATATTTTTTCATGCAACAAGATTACCTGTAATTTGAATTAATAAATTTGTTTGGCCAAGTTGACGTAGAAGAATTCAATGAAACGCGATACCGTATCTATTTGATTTAAAAAATCAAAAGAGCCGCTATTAGTGTGTATCATGCTGAGCTGATTTTAGTGTTGTCATGTTGAAAAATATTCAGTGCACCAAAGTGATACCAGGATGCGCCACGGTAGAAATCCTATTCTCTCAGTGAGTGGACTGTAGGAAAGAAGCGGTCATGGCCGACTTATTGTGGGTACCATCCCGGCATTTACAGAGGGAAACCATGAAAAACCCCTATAAAGATGGGATTGAACGGGGTTCGAAATTCCCCTCGCCTCCCGGATCACATGAAGCGAGCGCGTTAACCACTGCGCTGCATGTGCCGGTCCCTTCCTTTTATTTCATGCATATTATTGTCTTTACTAAATCCCACACCGCTCCCCTGGCACACAGCAGCGGACATCTCAAGGTGTCATTGGAAATGATCTACATGTGACCAGTTACATTTGAAACATGTTACACAACACCAAAACCAGCAAGTATATCTTGATGAGGTCAAAGGTCAATTACTCAATTTTAGAATGTTTCAATATTTGGTGTAGTTCATCTATTTAGATATACCAGTACTGGTAACTGAAAGTACAGACAGTTTCTTCTTTATATTGGGTTTAACGACGCACTGTTATGAAATCGCAGATCTAATGGCGTTGGATGGATGATTAATGAGGTGATGAGATAAAAAGGTTTTTGAGTAATGGGAAGGAAGAGGTCATGGCAGACTTATTGTAGGAACCATCCCGGCATGAGCCTGGACGGAAAGTTTTGTGTTGGGTGGATAAGCAGTTTTCAAGATATCAATGTTTTAGTTCAGACACTACGATGTGAGGTCCAGCGCAGACCGTAACGTAATTAGTACATCTAGCGGTAAATTTGAAAACTATTTGCTAAGATAAACTGAACATATAATAGCATGCTAGTTATAGGTTATTTTGTTTGGTGTCTAGTATTTTCTGATGCTGGTTTGAGTTAGGTAGGCCCAAGATATGTCATATGGACTAATGCCTAGATACTATAATTTTTACCGTACCGTACATCCATTCACAACAGTTAAATGAGAGTTTTAGCGTTTTACCGATCCTAGAACCAACTCTGTTCACAATTGATTACAGTAATTATAACTGTTCAAAACTTCCAAGAGTGCGTAGGCGTAATTGATTTTGGCCTGCCTCAAAGCCACCTTGCCGCAACTATTCCGATTATTCGAAGCATCCGACTCGTTATTCTTGGGAGCACCTAGTTTTTATTGCAACGAAATGGAATCAAGTTGAACTGAAAACGAGCTTGAGACCGAAACCAAAACTACGACAGCTGTGAATCGTAGCATCCGAAGCAAGACCAGGACGAAGACTAAAGCAGTCTTCGACTACGTTCATCAGACAGTTAGAAAACAGTCTTGTCGAATCAATTCAGCCTGTAATGGCATAGCAGCTATAATACCGGCAAAAACTACGGAATAGAAACCGTTGCCAAGGCCTCACTGAACGTTGCTTTCTCTCGGGCCGAGTACGAAAGCGGGAAAAGTGACCATTCTCATCGAAAACTCGTTTTTTGGTTGATCCGAATTTTTAAAAATCGAAATCATCTTTTTTGGTCTCTTTGATTTTGAATTATGTATGCACCAGAGTTTGAGCTAACGAGAGTTTATTGTGGACGTATTACTGCAATTTGAATCTGAAAGAAACATAATTGCATAGGCCTAAGTGATCTATTGTTGCTATTCTTGATATCCTACATAGTTCAATTGAAGTTTTACATAGATTTCATAGGCCAACTGTTTGCTTCGAAATCAATAAAATCATGATAATCAACATTTTTTGACTAATTTTCAATTCAGATTTTTTCTAAAATATAATTATATGATAGGCCTATATGAACATATTTATGTCAAATATTGAAGGATAAGTATATTGAATCATTCTTTATATTTAAAATTAAATTAGGTTCAACGGCATAGGCCTACTCTAATATGTTCAAGATCTAATGGCGTGTATGCTTGACTTAGATGCCACGATGGGATAATGCGTTGAAGGTTTCTTAGATAGTGGGAAGGAAGCGGTCGTGGCAACCATCTCAGATACCTGGCTACAGAAGGAAACCACAAAGAACCTCTGTAAAAATGGACGACCATACTTTGTCTAGCATTGTTAGAATACTGTCTGCTATATTCAATAACGAGATGGAGTACGGGCTTACCAGTGAATACCGTCGTGATATGAAGTTACAGCGAGCCAATCTTGATCCAGCGTGTTGTTTGTGATGTCAGCCAGTCAATGAGAAGCCAGCGTTGTTGTTCGACGAGCGTCCGTAGTGGTGGTATGGTGTGAAGTGCTCGTGCAAGCTGTAACATTAAAAATAGTTTGGTAATTTATCTTGAAGTCTATTACAGTTCATCTATTCATTTTATTAATTTTACATTCTTTATTTGTTCAATGACCCCACCAATAGCTAGGATATACGGGGGTATGAATGAGCAAGTGATGATAGGAGAAAGGATGTTAACAAAAAATCATGCCTTATGCGGGGCTCGAACCCACGCCCAACAGTGACTCCATTTCCCAACACAGTGCGCGTTGGTCGACTGAGCCACGGGGACAGTTGATTTTATCAAGTATATTCAAGCGCCCAAGGTCCATATACTTCATTTATATTCATTGGGCTCAACAACACATTGAACTGATGACCAAGATCTATTGGCATCAGTGAATGATTATATGAGATGATGGGATGATGAGATGGAAGGTTATTCCATCATGTAGGCCTATATATGGATAGTGTGAAGGAGTCAGTCATGGTCTGTTGTTGAGATAACCATGCAAGTATAAACCTGAATGAGGGGAAAACCTTAAAAAAACTCTCATGGCGGGAATCGAATCCCGGGCTCCTGAATGACGGTTCATTGTGCTAGCTACTCAACCACACATCTCAGTTATTTTGTTTTATATTGGGTTCCACAATGCACTGCAATGATGACTCAAGAGCTATTGGTGTCAATGAATGAAGGATGACGGTGGGAAGATCAGACGACAGGTTATTTTATTGGATATTTTTGGATAGTGAAGGAAGTGGTCACGGCCTGTTGTCACGTTACCATCTCAGTATGAACTTGACAGAAAAGAATCACAAAACACAGTCAGGATGGTCGACAACAATGGGAATCGAACCCCAGTCTTCTGAATTATTCTTCAATTATGATAATTTAAGACTCGAGAGTCTGGCGTAGGCCAACTAAGCCAGCAATCCAGAAGGGCATAGGCAGAAGCTACTACTATGTAGGCCTACCATGTGGGTCGTAGGCATGAGGTACGAACATAGGCCTACATGACTTTTCAGCCAGGACCTAGGCAGCAATCAACGGCAAGTATTCTTGTTCATGAACGGGTAGGCCTGTGCCTAGGCCTACCGCCTACTCAGTGATCACCTGTATCAGGGTGAGAGATCAGCAAGTGCTGGCCTAGGCCTATTGACCTAGGCCAACTTACAAATTCAATGCCTAGGCCTAACCCAAAACAATAAAAATTACGAAACTCTACATCTAGGTACCAGCTATTACTTAGGTTGGGTCTCAGAAAAATTTGCACGTAGAAATCAAGTGACTATGTTCGCAAAGTAAAAAATTCAAAGAATTAGAAGCTTACGCCTAGGCCTACGTCTAAGGCCATGGCCCATCACGGCTAGGTACGCGTAGGCTAGGCCTAAATGGCAAAGATATTAATTCCGCAATTTCCCTTGTCAGTATGATCATTGTTAGTTCATTCACTAGATTTAAAACCACTATTGATGAAAATCCATAATAACTAATTATGCATGCGGAGTAACATACGACAGTAAATGCTGAAAAAGTTTACCTTCGACATCACCCAATCTCGGAAGCCATCTTGGATGCGATCAGATTGTGCGTTCAGAAGTTCAGAAAGACATGCTTTCATTGCTATGCATGCTGGGTATTATGACGTAAAAATCACGGGACATACGAGTTAGGTCGAAAATTAAATGTTATTAATTTCAGGTAGAGTTTTGACAAAAATATAAGATGATTTGTTTATATCAATCAAAGCTATTGAGGAACCCATTAAGAATCCAAGCAACAAGTTTAACCATTAACCAATGAAATTTTACAACGATTAAAATTATTAATGATTAAAACATAGGGTGACCATAAGTGGGGAAAAAAAATCCGGGACAAAAAAAAATAGGAGAGAATATACCGCGAAGCCGCTGACCAGGGGGGGGGGTAAAGCCCCCCTCAATATACCACGCAGGTTTTTTTTGATAAAAAGGTGTTTCATATGTGTTGTAGTGAGTGAATTTGGATTGCATTGGCAGAATGGCAGGGGATAAAAAATACAAAATGACAAACATTTAACAATTGGATGAGCGAAGCGAAGACTCAATTTCACTTGACCCGAAAAAAAATGTACTTTTTTTTTTTTTTTTTTTTGTTCGTGCTCTACAGGTCAGACGAAAATTCAAATTCGATTGAAACTTGGCATGCCCATGTGTCATCATCTGGATTGAATCCCATTAGTTTTTATACGCAATCGGTTGCACAACTTCTGAGAAAACTAATTTTCCATTTTCCAAATAACCCATGAGAATAAGCCAGAGAAGAATTTTCATAAAAAATTGTCCTTCGAAGAATTTCAAATTTTCACCAAATTTCAATATAATAATGATACACATTATTCCGAACTTTCATTGAAATCCAATCAGTCGTTTTGATATAAAAAATTATATAATGACAAAAAAAAGCAAAAGAAGAATTATGTTATAACTCACTAGAAATCAGGGTATTAAATTTTATCTAATTCAGTAGCCTAGTTTGATTCAGTAATGTAAATTATTGAAATGTGAGTAATTTATCTAGGACAAAAAGGCTTTTTCTCTCAAGCTTATATCCATTACAGATTAGCACAACTGCATCTAGTTAAACAAAATATGACAAAAAACAAACTTCATGGTATTCGATATCAAGCCCTTCCACATCAATTTCCGGAGACTGTCAACGCTAGCAACTCAGCTACCTAGAAAGTTATCGAGATATTTGAGAATTTACTTGTGTCAGGTGGAATACCTGTTGGGGTATTCTGCTTCCCTGGTACTTGAGTCAATTTTCCACGAACAAAAGTTTTCGAGCAAATTGGTCAACAGTCCAGTATTCCTACCAGGGTAGCAGAGCAATAGACAGGTCGAGTTTTATTTATAATATCTTCTTCAAGTATCTCGACAACTTTGCAAATTCATATGTCCAGGTAGCCGAGTGGCTAGCGTAGACGATTTCGGATAGTGGTACGGAGAGGCTCGCGATCGAAACCCATACAGAGCTGCTTTTTTGTCATATTTCACTCAACAATTACTTAGATTTATTCAGTAATGAGAGTTATTACAGTGTGATTAATTTATCCAGTGAAGAGAGGAATTATCTCTGAGCTAATGTCCATTGAGGATTCGTACCATTGCATATGGGTATATTAAACAAAATATGACAGAAAAAAAGCAGTCCCCAATGGTATTCAATACCAGGACCTTTCGCATCGGGATCCGAATCCACCAACGCTAGCAACTAAGCTACCTAGACATGGAACATTTGCAAAGTTATTGAGATACTTGAAAAGATATTTGAATTATTACCTAACCTGTTGGTAGGTTCGAGAATTCGAGAATGTCCATGAAGGTTCAATCACCAGACTCCTAAACTACTTGTAAATCGCAATTTTTTTTTAAAAATGAACATATTTCAAAAAATTCCCTGCGGGGCTTTGCTGGGGGACATCGAAAAAGTGACTTCGAGAATGTCCATGAAGGTTCAATTATTGGACTTCAAAACTGTATATAGATACATGTATATATATATATATAGTATATAAAAAAACACGAATTTTCAAAATCTTCCCTGCGGGGCAGGGTGGGGGGCGAACCCCCCACACCCCCATTGGGCTCTGACATGTTTTGCTAGAAAATTAGAGTACCCGTTGGAATTTTCAGAAGTCGGCGCCTATGGTATCAGTGATAACCTAACCTCGTACCTAATCACCAGAACCCCACAGTCTTTTCTTTTGGCCACAGGTTATGGACATATTAATCTCTTTTTAGCCATACACAGAGGGAAAAAAAAGTTTGATGATAATAATTTTCTCACTTCTTTTCATATTATACTCATTTTTACAATAATAACAAGA
Source organism: Brachyptera putata (assembly GCA_907164805.1). Taxonomy (NCBI): domain Eukaryota; kingdom Metazoa; phylum Arthropoda; class Insecta; order Plecoptera; family Taeniopterygidae; genus Brachyptera; species Brachyptera putata. The sequence continues at coordinate 8,497,654 of OU015463.1, read as the reverse complement.
CATTACATCTGATTGGTTCAATTTTATACATTCATTGGGGGTTTAGGATATCTAAAAAATAACTAAATACAGTACCATAAAAAGATGACAATGATACATTTACAATAATAGATAGAATAATTTCTTAAAGCAAATAGAAACTCTTGTTTGCAAAGTCTGGAAAGGCTTATCAGTGGGATATGAAAACAGAGAAAAGCTTATGCAGCATTCAGTATGATGTAAGAAATGAGTGTGTTTAGTGCCACGAGTACAATATTTGGATTTCAAGTGATACCAACTGAATAATTTAGAATACATTCAAAGGCAAAGTCAAACAAAACAGATGTCTATTGCATATGGTAGTTTGTTTGCTACCAATTTGAATAAATAAAACTAAATATAAATACTGTATGTATCAGTATACCTAAGCTGAACTGTAATTGTAAATGAACAATTTATTGATGAAAAAGTATAAATACCGGTATTTTACCACAAATGGGACAACTTGGATAACAAATACATGAATACAAAACGAGAGTAGATTAGAATAAATACCAACTAATGAATAATAATCACTAAGTATTTTCAAGTATACTGTAATACTAAAATAGTGGAAAAAGTGATTACTCATATGAAATTTACTCAAGATTTTGATCGTTCAGTATTGAAATATTGGAAAGTTTACATGCTGAAATTATGAAATTTGGGAAATTGAAAAACATGGGAAAATTTGAATTCAAATAAGACAATCAAAAGAATTATAGAAAATCGTTCATGTTATTAAACAATTACTGATTGAATAATGAATCATAGTACAATATTGACAATGTAGGCCTACCATTTCTTCACATCACGTTTTACGATGTTGAATTTATCGATTTTTTCTAGTGTAGATGTAACTCAATAGATACGAAATAATAATGAAAATAACAATGATAATAAAAATAATATGACAATAATAACAGAAAAAAAATATATATATATAATTTATTATAATGAAGCCTCAATTTTAGTTATTCTTTTACGCGATCCTTGGCATGTAGGCCTATCGTAGTTGCTGCCACAAAGCACTCCATTCTCAACCAATGGATATCGTCCGCATTTCTTGCCAGGCTTCATATTAAAACATGTATACATATGGCACATTCTGTGTGCGAAAGGTTGAGCTACGTCCATCGAACGACCAGAGGAATGTGTGGCAGACATTCATCAGGATATTTCAATGGGTGGATGACACAGTAGGCCTGTGTGTCCTGAAACCATTTGTTGTCATGATTACGTCCGATTCGCGTTATCGTTTCTAGCTCTCGTTAGAGATCGGACTATGCACCGATAGAGTATCTGAATTCAAATAGCTTCTCAAAGGCCGTATTTCATATCACTTTCGGAAGTACTTTATGGCAGTCCAATAAATGCTGTGGTTTTGGAAAAGAAGAACATGGGGAAAGACTTTGATTTAAAAAATGCTCACTTTGAAAAAGAGCAAAATCTATTAAGCCTTTCTATTTCCAGCTCAACTTTCACTAAACTCGGTGAAATTTCAAGAATGCCAGAGGCAAGTACCATATTGTTTATTACGCCTCTTTGGTAGGAAACTCAAGCTTAGTATGGAATTGAACTTATAAAGTAGAAGTGAGGAGTCAATTGTATCCTGATAGTAGGATTAAATACGATTATAGGCCTACCACGACAATCCACTTGCGTGCCGTCACACTGATAATAATAATAAACACTCTTTGGTTGACAATACAAGGAATATGTTTCCGATCAAGTCGATGTCAGCTGTAGATGTTGCTTCCAGTCGAGCGGTACCAGGTCGTCGACCCGCCTGTCCAGGAAGTGCACCTTGGAGCCGAGCTGATGTATCGTGCGCTCCAGCTCCCCCAGGCGCCGCGACTGCAGCTCGGGCACGAGAGACTCGACACGCTCGACCCGGCGCTCCAGAGTAGCCAGCTTCCCTCGGACCGTGGTGGCGTACGAGGGGGGGAGGGCGGAGCGGGGGGAGGCGGCGGCAGACTGGTTCACACGGGTCACGTCCACCGTGTACGGCCTGAGAGAACAATACCGAGCACTTGAACCGAGCAACTTCTACTCCGACAACAATCTCACCTCAACAAAAGTCTCCATTTCATATTTATAGGCCTATAATTCCAGCACACATTTTCACATTGGTTGTATGCAAGTTTTGAGCAAATCCAATCACCAGGAAGCGGCTACCGTATTTTGAAAGATTTTTGTGAATAACCACAATAGCCAACTTACACATCAAGTTAGGCCTTGTAGGCCTAATACTAACACAATTTTATAACAAATTTCTCAAGGAACCAGTAATAACAAAATGTGGTCAAAGTGTCTGCTTTACAGATATGTTTGTATTACAGATTCTCCATTGCAGTAGGCCTAAGTTAGTGGGCAAAATCTGTAATACAAACATATCTATAAAGCAGACAGATTGACTACATTTTGTTTTGACCTTGAGAAATTTGTTATAAAACTGTGATACAGTAGAACCTCTTTTATACGATTTTTAGGGGACCCGGGAAAATAATCGTATAAATGGATAATCGTATAAATGATAAAATTATAGATGGGTCATGTTTCAACAACGTGTCAGGTTTTATTTACAAATAATACATATATACAATTAGTAACGTCAAATAGAAATAATAACTCACAAGAAACCCTACTTGAAAAAGTCTGTCAAAAGACTTTGCTTAGAAGAAGAACACTTGACTTTGAATAAAACATTTGACATCTTTGTCAGCAACTGCTGCTCCTCGTCGCTCAACACATTAGATAATAAAAACGCTTGCATGGACTCAAATCCTGCTAACGCATCATTGAATGTAGGAGGGGCCACCTCATCATTTTCTCCTTCTTCTTCCTCTTCTTCGCCACTGCTATCATCGTTTCGCGATATAATTTCATCGATTGATGACAGTTCGCTGGTCACCACACCACTGTCTACATTCACAAAATCACGGAAACTGCCCCGCCCATTTAACGTGTCCCAGTCACTGTCTTCCATAATGTTAATGTCGTCCTCTCCTTCCTCTGGCGCCTCATCTTCATGGCTGGCTCTGGTGTGGAATCCTGCCTTCTCCATGCAGTGCGATATTGTAGCCTGCGTCACTCCATCCCACGCAGCGGCAATGAAGGTCATGGCCTAGAATGCAACAATAAGCAACAATAATCAATTTCTTTGTTATCTTGTTATTTATGTTAAATTCAAACATTCCTTGCTACATTATGTACGTGTTTGAATGCCTCGTAAAAACTCTGAAAAACCATAGTGAATACTGAATCGTATTGAATTGTACGTAATAAAAAAGCGTAATAAAAAAGCACCGGAGACGACGGCTCAACTCTCGCGGCGACTGAGTGACCATCACCCGCCAAGCGAGCGCGCGACTCGCCCGCGCATCAAACTACAGGACAATGAACCTACTGGCAAAGGCCTACGGTTGACGTTTCCAAACATCTGACCGTGTAATTTGACATGTGGGATTTAAATAATCAAGCTTTAAATAATGAAGAACATTGAGAAAAGAAAATACCTGAAGAAGTTCAGCATTTGTTTATGATTCAATCAAGTTCTTAACAGCAATAAAAATAATACATGAACATTAATATGATATAACTGGGCTTACCTGCAATACGTTTAGTTTCGTGTCTTCTTTTCGTCCCCTATTCAATCTGCCGATAGTCCGTCGGAGAAGCTGCCTGCGGTTGTTAGTCTTGAAATTCTGGATAATTCCTAAGTCCAAGGGCTGGAGCTCACTCGTACAATTAGCCGGGAAGAACTTAACGCGTACATTCCTTAAGTAGGACGTGTCCGGGGGGTGCGCGGAACATTGATCGACGATCAGCACTATCTTTCCATTTTTCGATCCCATCTTGGCATCTATTTGCCTCAACCAAGTCTCGAACACTTTCGTGGTGACCCACGCTTTCTTGTTGAAGGTGTATATAGTGGGGAATGACCTAACGTTCTTGAAACACCGAGGTTTTTTAAACTTTCCAATGACCAGGGGGGCAACTTTTCTGATCCGTCGGCATTCGCACACAGGAGTACAGTTAATCTCTCTTTAGAGCGCTTGCCCCCATGACACTTCTCGTTGGCCATAGCCAGCGTTCTGTCTGGGAGCATGTTGAAAAAAAGGCCCGTTTCATCAGCATTGAATATATTTTTAAGCTCGTAACCCGCCAAGATTGGAGGAAGCAAGTCTCCCTTCCAAGTGGCCACTGTATCGGGATTAACCGCGCCACTTTCGCCACATACTTTTTTGCATGTGATTCCGAACCGGAATTTAAATTTATGAAGCCATCCATTTGACATCACAAAATCCTCAGGCAAATTCATTTTCAATGCAAGCTCTTGAGCTTTCTCAGATAAAATTGGCCCGCTTATGGGCATACCTGCTGCCCTATTTTGTTTAAACCACTCCACTAGGCATGTTTCCATTTCTTGGAAACGGCCTGCTTGAACACGCATTTTCTTCGAACATGATGAACCACTACTTGCTGCGTTGTCTTCTATGTGAGTTCTTTTACTAATAATAGTGTGTAACGTTGAAGTTGGAATGTCTAATTGCTTGGCCAAATCGATTTTTTTGGCTGTTGGGTTCTCGTCCACAACCCTCAAAATCCGTAACTTATCACTGAGCGACAACGCTTTATGACTTCTCTTACCACTCGCCATAATAAAGAACTGAACCACCACGCGTAATGATCAACACACGAATGACCATGTGATCCGCAGCGATCGTTGAGCTCAGCTGTTCAAGGAGCTTCGACGCGTCTGATTGGTCAACTGAGATGACGCGATGACACAGCTGATTGGTTTACTAGCGATGGCGTGGGGCGCCATGTGGCGTGCAGATATGCATGCAGGTGGTGTTTACGTAGTTTTGGAATGTACCAACGAGATATAATCGTTGGAATGTACCCAAGCTTGGGTTTTTACGACTTTATGATGACCACCTGACAGGGATTATTGAAAATACAGGAAGTGGACGACCGAAATAAAGGCGTATATACGAAATGTCGTAAATAAATGAATCGTATAACAGGAAAAAAATTAACATGTAGTCTCATGGAGAATGGTTGGGACCGCCTAAAAAAGACGTATATATGTGAAAATCGTATAAATGAGAATCGTATAACAGAGGTTCTACTGTAGTGGTTATTTACAAAATCTTTTAAAATACGGTAGCCGCTTCCTGATGTACACTCACCCTTGTAATTTTCTTGGTGTCTTTCGAAGTTAGTTTGTTTATAATGTACCGTATTGTCCCGAACCAAATATAAGCCGACCCCCCAACTTTAAGATCAAAAATTGAAAAAAGAGTTTCTCTCGTTTTCCACGTAAATCATCACTCTTCTGAGTTAGAATTTAGTCAATTTCGTAGTGTGCGCGTGAGGAAACTATGCCAACTGCGTGTGAGAAACCGTTGAGAGGGGCCTCACGATTGTGTGTACTCGGCTAGTGCCGATGACGCGCGATCGTCATATGGCCCGCCCACTCGTCAAGGTCTGACAAGACAATGCAGCCAATAGCTCAAGGTGCCTATGTTTATTATTACGCGTCAAATAAAGATGATGGGAATTGGGAAAATCATGCTTCTTCATGATAAAACATTTATTAAACATGTTTTTAGGGGAATATTTCCCGGTTTTAAGTTGATGCCTTTGTTAAGAGTGTGCATGTGTAGTATGCCCTATTACATTTAGTGAAAAACGTGTTTTTGACCGATTTTAGGCAGAGATCCGCATGTAAGCCGAGGGTGACTTTTGGACTCGCAATTTCGAGAAAAACCCTCGGCTTATATTCGGGAGAATATGGTAATTCATCATTTCAAAACAGGATCTGCAAAACACACATTTTATCACTTTTCTAACGAACAAACCAACCAGTACCATAGCTTAGTTATTTGGAACAGGTCCATGTAATGAGAAATGTCCCTGATTTTAGATCTAGGCTGATCCAGCAGTTCCCACTAACCGATAGCTGCTGTGGTTGGTTAATATCATGGAACCTAAACCATATTGTGGAATGTTCACTTCCACCTGTCCACCGCTTACAACTCACTTGTCTATCGTGTTGCCTTCAAGAAGAAAGGAGAAAGGTAGTAATGTCCCGTCTTCTCTGCGCAATTTTATAACCTCACTTCCATCCACGGCAAGCCCAAGAATTGCTCGAATTTGAGATTTCAAGTCAGCGAAACCAAGACCTGATGGCAAGTTTATGAGTTGTGGTGAAGAGGCTGGGACATTTTCTGCTGACGTTGAATCTGTAATTCATAACATTTACAATTTTAATTTAAATTGAGTTGGATGGTGAGATGAAGGTTTCTTGGGTAATGGGATGGAAGGGGTCGTGGCCTCAATTATCTGAGATTGTAGGAAACTTCCTGGCAAAAGCCTCGACTACATAGGTGCAACGGCTCGTTGCTGATCGAGGTTCGATTTTTTTTTTCAATGCTGCTTAACGACCCCACCAACGGCTAGGTTATACGGGGGTACGAATGAGCAGATGATAATGAAACGATGAAGTGATGATAGGTGAAAGGACATTTACAAAAACCCATGCCTTATGTGGGACTCGAACCCACACCCAACGGTGACTTCAGTTTCTACCGCTAGCGATAATTGACTGAGCCACCAGGGCGGCCATCAAGGTTCGAATCCCGCGACGTATATAGGGGTGGCGACTGCCTCTGAGATCTGACCAATGCCAGTGAGGCAGGGCGCGCATGCATGTGCGAGGGTGGTTGCAGGATCTCTTGTTCGGCACTGGAGAGATGTGTTTTTAGTTATAGAGATTGTATGCATTCTGTTTTGACATTTTGAAGTGAGAGGAAGGGATGGTGTTCCCTGTGACCTCGTCATTGTAAATCGTGTTTCATTATAGTTTCATATTTAGTTAGTTATAAATAAACTCAATTATAAAACAAATTATACAAGTTTCTCATTATTTATTATATATTCCCTCCGTTTCCCTCCAGCTGAGAATCCTCACGTTGCAGAGGGAAACCACAAAAAAACTTGTAAAGATGAACGGCGGCGGGGATCGAACCGGGTCCGATATGCCCTTCACCTCCCAGATCACACGGAGAGAGTGCATTACCAACTGAATAACATGCCGGTAACATTTATATCCATACCGGTATGATAACGTCTTACAGCCCCGTTGGACAATCAATTTTCATTGCTAGCAATTGTTGACACCAACACAATTCCTCCAGAGACTTTCCTTCAAGTCTGGTGTAACACTGACATTGAAGGCAATGAAGCCAAGATGGCACGATAGAGGAGGGATGTAGAACCAACAAGCCAGACTTTCCGGCAGTCTGAGCCTATTCTATGGCCGATCTTGCAAACTATCTTATAGCACGTTGGACTCAATCTGGATCTCTGTAGTTAATGTCAGTGCTACTGGCCAAATTTGGAGATATTGCAACGGGTCAACTGCAGCAGCTGTCTGTATGGTGAATTCCCTTACCAAACTATGTCTCTTGTGACAGCAAAATAGTGCCAAGAGTTTTCACAAAGTAGGCTAGGCTAGTTTATCTTCGTGAAATTCATTTTGGTCAGCCAGCAATGCCAGCACCAGGTAGGCTACGCCACTGACTTTATAATAACTAAACTCAAGGGCTGGTCTGGCATTCCAAAGGCAAAATGTGTAGGCTAGGCCTACATCAAATTGGACTTTGACTATAGCAGCCAACATAAGAAACATGTAGACCTAGGTCCATATCACTAATAATATAGCACGATATTATTCATGAATTAGACTTGAGTAGGCCTATCATGCAACATAAGATACAAATCAGATATAGGCCAAGATACCAAGTAAGATACATTTTTAGGTTAATTTAACTGACGTTAGGACCTGGCAGTGCGCACTAGAAGTGTGAATAACAATACCTTCCTGCTGTTTGTCATATCTTCTGAGAACGATATAAGCTTCAACGCACGCCATGTCAGTGATAGGCTATACGTGTTAATATTTCAATAAATGTGTACAATAGAGTAAACCAATGATTAATCGGTATCAACACTAGTATCAAGATTCAAGGTCGGTATTCAGTTGTTCAGGGGCAGAATCTAAAACCGAGCCCGGTCGAAGACGAACGAGATATGAAGGTACAGCTACTTTATCGACTCGGATCCCCATGAAGGTAAGTGTTCCTCGACCGTGTCCACAGTAATTGTACTAGTCACAGTCGGGGGGGGGATCTTGTTCTGTTTACCAACCGGAATATTTTCTGTTGGCAATATGCACACGAGGGGGTGCTATGTACAGGTTATGTATGTGTATGGCGTGTAGAGACAAAGACAATTGCTCTAGGTGAGGGATCATAATAAATATTTACAAGGGAGTTTAGCTGAGGTGTTCGAATTGAGATGCTATTCCTGTCACAGTCGCCTGCTGACAAAGTTGTCTTAAGAAGGCCGTGGCTATAGATTCATTCAGAGCAGGTCTGGAGCAGCTTGCCTGACTACGAAGTCAGAATCATGGTCTAATTTCCTAATCTAATCTAATTGTCTAATCTAATGCTAGCTTCGTCGGCCACTATTATTTAGTATAACTAGTGATTCGGATTAAATTATGTTAGTTATTGGTTATGATAAATTAGTCTAGGTTACGTTGTTTCCAGTTTGGTTGGTTGGGTTAGTTTACTAAACTAGTTTAGCCAATTTAGTTTACTCCCAACAACAAAAACAACCGCCGTACAACACCTGCAAGCGCAAATTGCCATAGAATTTGAATATTTTTCTTTACTGTGAATTCGTGTCTGGTGAGGAGCTCGCTCACTCACTATATATTTCATTTTGATTAAAAATGAAATGAAGGGAGGCTTTTAAAACTTTCAGTTCGAGCAAAATTACAAAGGAAGCAATGATTCTATTAAATAAATGCTGGCCTCTTACACATCACCACATCACGGTAGTGAAGATTTGGGTACAAAAACAGATAATTCATCTCGTTGTGACTTAACGTTACCTTGACATACTGTACTTTGTTTTTCTGTCCCTTGAAAATGTGGAAACTATACTTCAATATAGTGTGCCTTGAATAGATTTGTGTCTAAGTTGAGAAACTGTACTTCGAAAATATCCGGAAAAGAAGGTACCGGTAAAAACTTGTAACATACATACACACACATTACTAAGGCAGCTAGAATGCATTGTATATTTGTGCAACAGTGTAAGGTATAGGCACTTATTATTACACTCTCGCGCTTGAGCATACATTTCAGAGGCATTTTAGAGGGGATTCGAGGTGTGTACGAGAAATGGTCAAGAGTAAACTGTCTTGGTACGATATCTATTGTATATTACCAACCTATATACTTAATGACCAAACTCTTGCAAGACCCTGGGATGAATGGATGCTATATTATTGGGATTTTATCAATCATGAGACAGGGTATTACTAAACATAGTCGCTGTATGCAGTAATTATTCTTATTCACAAGGAAAATATTTATTCCTACAACTTTTCAAAATAAGTATCCTAGTCTCAACAATAATGATAGTGAATACAAATGATGCGTTATACCACTGACTGGAAAACATTTTGTGAATTTGTAGATCATTTCTAAAAATAAAAGTTGCAATTTGCAACTCAACAAAATATGATGCAGTTATCCATTGTGCAACTTCTAGTACTAGTATCTATTTTTTCTGCAAATACTGTACCTTGAAATTCAATTCAACCTCATAAGGGAACTGGGCATAATTATGCTATCTACAATTGAATGATGTCAGACACATTTATTTTATTACATTGCAAGTGTACGTGTATAAAATTGTAGGAAAAAGCTATCAGACTACACAATATATATTATATAATTATATAAATTATATTTTCATGTCTTTTCTTCATATTGAATGAAGTGAAAATGTATTGTTACATATAGTTGATAGACAATATAGGCCTACATATACATAGCAGGTTTCACAAAATATGTGACGTATGCCTAGAGTGATTATGAAATTGTATCTATTCATTGCATAATTTGCAAAGGCAGCATGTAGTATGTAAGTATAAACGCCACCAAGAAAACTAAATCTTGACTAGTGTCGACATAATTACCAACATTTTCATTCAATTATAATTCATTATAATAGGCTCTATATACTGATCACAGCATGTCTGAAAACAGAGCGTGCAGCATTATGACAAGTTCATTCAAGAACATGTCCAAGGTCACGTTGATGTACTCTTTGCAACGCTTCCACAATAGAATGCTATCTTCAAACGAGAAAGATGTTCGTGGAAGGAGAAAAGAAAAGCAGTCTACTCAAGACAATGGTGATTTAAGACTCGTTAGTCAGCTTCATTTCAGTGGGTAGAACGGAGGCTGCGTGTTGGTGCCGGATAAAGAGGCTTTCAGTAACACACAACACAACTGAATTAGGTCAACAAATTATTGACATTAAAAAAAAATACAATCTAGTCAAAATCCACACAAAAAACTCGCAAGTTACAACTAGAGTCAATATCAGCGTAGGCCTAGTATCTATCCTTTTCAATTAATAATATTGGTTCTACAATAAATGAGAGTTCTCATCTTCTTTTCGCCAAGTTCGATAACAATCAATTGACACAAAATAAAAAAATTACTGTCTTCAATTGGAAAAGGATTATGTAAATTTTCAAATTATCAGTGTGAGCAGTCGACTAAGCATTCCACCACGCTAAAACTCGAATATCAGACCTCCATCACTTCATGCCAAACAGTATTACAGTGCAAGTACTCACAATTTAAAGAATATAGTGGATTGAAAACACCCCCTGACAGTACCACTCAATGATTTCTTTTAAAATGTCCAACATCATTTACAAAAAAAGATTCATCCGTAGTTCTAGCATAGATTAACCTTCATTACTCTATGGTTCTAGTTAACAGGTATCAGGTAGAAGGCAGATATCGCACTTGATACTGATGGGATCCTGCATTTGTTACATTGGTTAAAAAAGAGTTAGGCCACTACAGTACTTGGAGTGTTACCAAATGAAGATATAGGATTGCTAAAATATCTCACTTTTATACTGAATTTTCTCTAATGAGTCCCTTCCTAGTGCATTGGGAGTTTGTTATTCAATGAAGGTACGATTTCAATCTGACTAGGTCAACTAGGTCAAATTCACTGTAGACTGTTACAAATACGTACATTCAAATGGGCCTAAAAGACCTTAATAACGACTAGCATACAAGTTTCATTTTACAGCTCATGAAACAATATATTTAAAGACAAAATTCAACTTAGTTTAAAATGACAAAAAAGAATAGTCAGATAGTACTGGTTAGCAAGTTTCCAAGGGAGCATTTGAAACACAATTTTAGAAAACATTTTCAAATGTCAGTGAAACCTCAAAGCATCATAATAATCCATCGTTTTCCTCCCACCTTTTACCTATTTTGTCCTACCCTGCTCCCATAACACACTGTAACCATATTATCAAAGGGATGACTATAAATGTATTACTGAAATCATGACATATTCTATAACTGGTTTTACTTTGTCTAACAACTCTGTACTACATTTGGTTCTATTGAATAAATAAATAAATAAATATAATTGAAGTTAAATTTTCTGCACGGATATTTCCTGGTCCCTTGAAGAAGAATAGATCTAGGATTCGCCGGTGTACATAATAATTATCACGAATTCATATTGATTGATTTTAAAAAGAGGTCACTAGTTATTTTAATACATACTGTTTCAAGTAGTCTCTATTGAAAAAGTGCAGTAATTTAAAATAATTGACAATATTTGAAATATAATTCAAAGCTGGTAGGATCCACTGACAGACCTACAGAACTGACACATTTCCTGGGCAAATTATTCACAGAAATAAAATCTTGAGTAAAAGTAATGGCAATATAAACCTTTCTCGGGCTGTTTCAATAAAGTGGTTGTACTTCGAGTGAAAGCGGTTTGCACATGTTGTTAGAATTAATACAGTAACATTGCATTCATTCATTCTCAGGTCAAAATAGCACACATCAAAGAATAGTACATATAGTACAGATAAGAGGCACACTGCTATCAGAATAATATTGAAGTCTTTGTCCTCAGTGAAACATCTGTGGGAAAACATTGAGATACCGGTACATAACAGCTCATATTTGTGACAAAAACATTTTAAGAGAAAAAATGAATTTGAATTTGAGAAATGGCTGGTTACTCAAGTACTAGAAATGAAATCTTTCTCTCCCAGTTTCATGTGCCACTCCACATCGGGTGGAGTTGGTCAAACACTACGTTCACAGTTCAACTGTCGGTACATGTAGGACTTGAACCAAACGTTCCGTTTGCCTTTAAAAATCCAAGGTTACAGGTCAAGTCAGGTAGAGTATGTGATTACTACCCTATATACTACCCTGTATATATATATATATATATATATATATATATATATATATATATATATATATATATATATATATATACACCGGTAACCTCACATTACATTGTAATTAGTTCCGCAAATGCCAGATCACGGCACCTACTAATAAATTATGAAATCGTGAATACTGGTTGGTCCATATTGACTCGCTTCCCACAGGCATTCCATTACATACAAATGGGTATAACTGCACATTTCTTATCCCTAAAAAATTGAAAAATACGTTCCTAATCAGTTAATCTAAACACAGGAGACAACAATAGTACTGGTATGCTGGTATGCAACACTTTCTATGGCTGTGCATGTGAATCACTACTTTGCATCTAATTGCCAGTAAAAAAAGAAACAAATGGCCAATGAATGAATGCCAACACAATATTGTAGATCCACTAGACACATGATCCACTAGCACAGGAATTAAAATGAAAGTTCACCAATCAAGGGTTTACCTCTCATTCTATCACTGCCATGTAGGCTCAACACAGGTCTAGTCAACAACTACCAACGTGACACAAATATTTAATCAATGCAGAAAAATTCAATGCATTGCCCACAACGTTGTACTTACCTAAAGTAAAGGCTGTAACGATTACCGAGTATCAGTTATTTTTGTAATACAATCATCAGTAGGCCCTATGGTATAAAACAATGTAATTTAAATACGGAGGACCATCAGGTTGACTATTCAAGTCCAAATGTGGGCATAATTATTGGGCCAGTAATTCTACAATGAGTACCTCAACAGAAGCACAGCTCCAGGTTACATCGATACTTCCTAGTAGGCCTACAGTACTTGGCTTAGAGACACAACATGTTGGTATATCATTGAAACTTGGGTTGCCATTTGATTTCTACGTTACTACTCTTTCATATTTTGTACCGTTCGTGTTCTATGGACATGCTTGGCTACATCTTTCATCATTCACCAGTGACTACCGGAATTAGTATTCACTATTTTCATGACTTTGCCGACTTACCAATCACGCTCTCCGTAGTAACTACCAGTAGCACAGTTTCTTAAAAGGTACCGGAATGAATCATCAAATTGCAGGATTCCACTAACAGAATAAGCTTGTTTGCTCAGCCGAAGGCGCTGTAAGCACAAGCAGCTTGTTCCGTCTCAATAGTAGAACAGTAACTGAAAAGTTACTACAACTTGGCAATAAAGCACAAGTTATTTCACATGGGCCAAGTTGCACAAACAGTCAAGAACACCTATATATTATATGGAAGGCACTGGCAATAAATATTAGTTACGGCTAAGCCTACAAGTCTATAACATATTGAAATATTTAGGAAATTAACCAATACCAATATTGCATTAGACATAATTTCAATCATGATTAAGCATTATACAAAACTAGAATTATTCAGTTTTTTGTTTTTCCGGAGATCAAGTTATCGGTACTTGATATAGCAGTAGGATAATTTGACTGTGTTAACGGTCAAAACGATTCGCTATTCTCTCTAAAAAATGAAGGGTATCATTATGGACGGCTATTCAGTATTTATGTTGAATCAAAAATAAAATGTATGGATTTCAAGTATAGGCTCCAATATACAAACAACTCGCGATAAAAAAAAGAAACAAAAATAACTTGACTAAAGGATTTTGCACAATTACGGTATTCGCATGGATTATAAAAGCACATACTGTACCGGTAAACTATGATGGTTGTCAATTGATCATCATTTCACCAATATTTGTGATATTTTTTTTTTCTTCATCGATTCAAGATGCACATTATTCGACAATTAAAAAATTAGAATCATAATATAATACGGGTAACAATTAAATTTTTTGAAATATCCTTTGTTTAAAAAATAAAATATGCACAATATTTATAAAACTGTAGCTGACATAAGATTCTTGTAAAAGTTTTAGGTACCGGTAGGTTAGGTATGTGTAGTGTTACGAATTAACCACCTTAGTGAATGATGGAATGGTATAATGACCCGAATTACCTAAATTTCACTTGGAACATTTTCTCATTTTCTCATTCTTTGACAGCATACTACACACAGTAACTTTGGAAAAGACTGATCCAATACTTGACGAAAACGGGCCGACTCTTCTACAATCGCGAGGGACTTCCATTCAGACATAGGCCCTACCTACTCCCTTTCTAAAATAAAATCACTATTAGTTCAAATACTTGAAAAAAATCAACTTCAAGTAGTTCTACGGCTGAATCAAGTGCAGTATCATCCCATCATGAATTTATCCACCATGCAATTGTCGAAGTTGCGTTTTTAGTTCTGTCCCGGGTACATTCGATAAATTCCAGATAAATCCAAGCCATACAAGTTCTGTTGATGAGAAGGTGAGCCCAATGAGGCAGCTGAGCCTCTGTTGATCCTTTTCCAAGGGACCAGGATAAATCAGGACTGGTCATTCATGAGGCAGTGGGCTGGGTATTACCTAATGAGGTAGCCAAGGCACGCAGGTCAACGTTGTAATAATTCCCCGTCCTTCTTGGACTCATTTGATTCAGCTGTTCGTAGAACTTACACAAATATATAATGAAGCTGATACCATCACGTTGTTGACTATAACTAATATAGGGAAAATAATTTCCGGAGAAAAACGCGGTGGAAATATGGGCACGTACATCATTTTCATCATCGTTTAGGCCTCCTTTGAGATAGCACCTACCCCTAGAAATTCCAAATTTTTATATATTTTACTTCATTGATTTTGGGCCTACTTGTTTTTTGTAATTTATTGTCCTTCTTTCAGTTTGATGAAATTTAGGCCGTAGTTTGAAAAAATGCAGCATCTCAAATCCGGTTAATTATTACTTTTTCGGGTTCCAACTCTGTTTAAAAACCAGTTATGAATGCAAAATCTTGTTGAAAATATAATTAGGGCTTACATTCTACATGGCTTGGACTACAATGATCATTGATCAATGTTGGTTCAACAGGGTATTCCTTTTAATTTTGACATTTCAATTCTGTTATCTGTAATTACAGAAAAAATATACAAACATGTAAGCCTAAAGATGGTTATCATTTTTCAAGAATACTGACTCTAAAAAAATTGGTAGGCCTTCAACACTGTTGTATTTTTTCGAGTAGGCCTATCTTAATCTTATAACAGAGCATACACAAACAAATCTCAAAAGACTTAAGTACATGTACAAAATTGCAAAAAAAAAATGTCTGGAGGTAGATGCTATCTTGAATCAGTTTACTCTGAAAACTAACTATGTAGTCTGGCAGTAGAATGCAATTTGCAATTGTAAAACACACACAAAATCAATTAACTGAATAAATAACAAATATAAATATTAAATATAAATATTAAATATACCGATAATAATTTATAACAATAACAAGAAAATCAAAAAATTATTTGAAAGGCAATTAAAAGGCTACAATGAAACGACGATATTTTAAAATAAATAAGAAACAAGCCTATCAACAATAAAAAGAATAATGCATACAAGCTCAAGGCGGTGAACCAGTAATCCGGCACCTTGAGATCTATCATGCCACTCAAAGTCATTTGCCTATAAAAACAATGCTTTCGTCAGTTTTTCAATCAACATGGTAATTTGCTCAACATTGGTCAGTTGTAGGAAACATGAGTAGTTCAGTAATCCCTTGTTAATCCAAAATGGGAGGGCCCCAAAAAAAATCAATTTAATTTTAAAATTTGGATTATCCAAAAAACACTTTTTCACGAAATTAGCACTCTTCCCGATTAGAATTGAGTCAACTTGGTATTGCGCGCACGAGAGAGGTATGCCAGCGGTCAAAAGTACGTATGAGAAACCGTTGAGGGGCCTTGGCCTGCTTCTATTGGCGCTCGGCCGTCTTGAGACGGACTGACTCGAGACTTGACTGCTCGTCAAGGTCAGACCACTCAGTCGGAACAGCTGTATTCTCAAGCGGCAAACAAAGAGCATGGAAATTGAGAAAATAATGGTTCTTTCAAGGGGTCGACTCGAAGTATTTTGAATTATCCAATCTGAAAATAGTATTAAAGCAATTGAAGGGTTGAAATATTGATTCGAATTACAAATTGGTTGGAATTCGGATCGACTACATTAACCAACATTGAAATTCCTATACCTTGAATGGGGACTGGAGTTTGGACTAACAAGGGTTTACTGTAACTGTTTGGCGGGGCACAATGAGTTGACCGTTACTTCAACCGGTTCAAACAACTCCTTGAGAAGCTAGCCAACTGACTTCATATATCTGTCAATAAATTGGGCTTGGGAAGTGAAAGCAGTCTGTACAGTAGGCCTACCTCAACTTTCTAATACCGGTACTCACAGTTGGCAATTTATTTTGGACCTGGTACTCGAATAATCAGGTTACTCAAGTTTCAACCAAACAGTAACTAGCTGCATTTCCCACACCAGTGTACTTCAGAGCCAAATTATAGTTGGCAATAAGAACATGGAAATAGTTTGTAAGTTTTACATAATAATAGTGACACATAGCTGTCAAAACTAGTTGTCAGTGAGAACTATCTACCTCCATGTGACTGAAACTGATGCCATTTGATGTACCTTGAAAAGTGTCTGTTTCCGTGTCGCTGTAATGTCGCCGCTTTGGTACAACTAAATCAGCAGGATTCAATGTGACTTCCACTGCACTTTTCACACGTTTCCTTGCAGCCTCGTCAACGGTCTGGCACACCGGCACTATTCCATTCGACTGGAAGTCGGGCATCACTACGGATATCTCCGCGGGGCTTCTCGGTGGCCTTGCATTGTCCACGCTTCTGACATCACTCAACGGTTCGGTGCTGATTGGGGGCCAGGACGGATCCTTCTTCATCTCCAGATCGATATTACGGTATTTGCGTGTCTTCGAAACTTCCTTGTGCCTGTGGTGAAATTTAGTCAGAAGAATATAATCAACTAAGAAATATTCGATGAAACAAGCAACGATGAGATGAAAAAATCCGAAACCCAAAATAGCCAGACGGAAAGTCATGGTGGGAGGCATCAACAACACAAACTGAGCTCTCAACCACTCGAAAGGATCGATAATAATGTACGACGTGAGAGCGGTCATAACGATGAGCGATATCAAAAAGCCATAATTATTGAAGATAGATTTTCGATACGGAGCACCTTTGGAGAAAACCACAGCCAGAATAATGTACTGTAGACTGGAAACACCGAATACGGAATAATTCTCATACGATGCCTCGTTTTTGAGTCGGATTGAGGACGTTGCATTAAAAGGAACAAACCAATCTGTCTGCTGCACCGAATAGAAAGCTAACCACTGCACCACGAAAACTACAGCCATCTGCGTGAGCAGAGACGTGATTGGGGCCAACGATACCAGAGACAGTATGGGAGGGGACTTGACGAGAGGACCACTGAAAGCTTCTGTATGGCCAAAGAAAAATGCAAAAACCGTAATCAAGAAGAGATCTATGAAAAGGAATTCTTTGTCAGAAAGATTGGTATCAATTGAGTAAAGGATCATGACTGATACAAACTGTGTCAAGGAATAAGCAGCCATGTACTTGAATATTCCAAACGAGGTGACAAGAGCAGCTCGCCCTTCTCGTATGACGTGGGGCACGCACGAGATGTTGGCTTGTTTCGAGGTGAATGGGCTGGCAACAGAAGACTCGGCTTCCGATAGCGATATGCCCGCATGTGCAGCTTTCAGCGCTCCACAGTCGTTGGCACCGTCCCCACACATGGCTGGGGACAAAACAACTCGATCAAGTCAATCACTACGGAGAAAGGAGGATTGGATATGTAACTTCTTCAGGGTAATGGAAGAAGAAGGGGGCTGGGGGGAGTTGAATAGGCTGATTGAAAGGAATGAGTTAGGATATGGGGGTAGGCGAAGTTATGATAGAGCGGTAGTTATAAAGAAGGCTAGATTAGATGTCGGTAAGTTCTCTTTCTTGAATAGGGCAGGTAGGGATTGGAATGGGCTTAGGCCCGGTTTTATGACCTCCCGCTATCTTTTTAAGTACCAACCTAACTTTAGCAGGTGTCTTGTGACAACCATATAGCAGTTAACTGGCCACCTACAGGAGGTTTTAGAAGTCCGGATTTAGATGGAAGTATAACCAGCTTCTAGAGAGCTAGTGGGAAGTCTTAACCTAGAAATTGTTCAGAGATTTGCCCGACGACAGTGATTCAGATGATGAGATTATTCGATGAGCGTTAGCGAAGATTTCCACTCAACTCTTACGGATCTTTGTCTGTCTGTTTTTTTGGTTTTGTTTTGTTTGTTTATAAGCGCTGCACAGGTAGCAGGGTTTGACCGATTGACATGAAACTTTTTTTTATACGCAAACTTATCCAACTTGGAACCCTATACAGTAGTTTTTGGGTCAAATCGGTTGGACCATTTTTCTGAAAAATCCTCTCAAAGTTTCTAAAAACCCCATAAGATTAGGCTGGGTGGAAAAAATTGAAAAATAAAATCTCATCAATATAATTCAAATTTTCCTCAAATGTAAACACGGAAATAAGACACATTATGAAAAATTTGTATGCAATTCGGACCGGCCGGTTCAGCAGAAAAATGTTCTATTATTAATTCACATCTCTCTAGATTCGTTGGTATCGAATTAATTTGATTTATATGATCAAGGTATATAGAGTTTTAGATTTTACTTTCTAGATAACTCGCTCATCACACAACGCACATTCTGCGTTTGCCTATATAGTTATGCATGTTGATGCATTTAGGACAAGAAAACCTAAAAGAGTGAGACATAGGGTCAATCATTTCATAGAGTGGGACGACGGCGAATTTTTTGTAAGATTTCGTCTTACAAAGCCTACGGTGGAATTTCTTCTCGTTTTCAATTATATGCGCATATTTTTTTACTCTATTAATTATTTTGTGGCAGTTGTCGGAAGAATAGTTTGCACTTCGGTCTCTCTTCGCAGCCATTTGATGATTTGTGATGGTTTGGTGGAGGCGGAGCGAAGGATGACGATATAAATATATCGAATATCTACCTAAATATATCGAAGGTCGACGAAATGTGTTGCCAACCGTATCCATCGGTAGCAAACAAAATGTAAGCCATCCACCTAACTAGTGGGAGGCTAGATGTCAGTCATAAGACAGATTCTCAGTTTAGGTGGTCTCTAACTTTAACTATCTACTTAGCTAGAGGCTGGTTGTAGAGGGAGGTCATAAAACCGGGCCTTAGTAGAAGTATATTTGAGGGGGATGAAATAGGGTTGAAGCTATTCCAACAGAAGGTTAGGGAGGCGATAGGATAGGATAGATAGGGAACTTGCCACCGCGCATTTATGTGCAATTGCAAGAGTTTCAATAATAATACAGCAATGTAGATGTTGAAAAATACAAATGCAAATCAATCAACACATAATATGCACTGGAAGACAGTCTCATAAATATAGCTATGATTAGGGGAGAAAGGGAGAAAGGGAGAAAGGGAGAAACAAAGCACCTGCTAACATTAAATGTGATGAAAGTACAGTAGGGCAACCAGACGGCTCAGTTTTCCCAAGATGCCGGCATTCCTGTCCCGTCATCCCGAGAAATGTTCCGGTTTTATACAAAAAAAACGGAAGAAATATACACGTATAAGACTGGGTATGTTCACACATTAAAATTCTTCTTATTTCAATTCTTTTCATTTTGAGCTCACAACTGCTATTGACCCTACACAAGTAATTTCGTAGAATTTTTGAGAGTTGTTGAAATTGTCGTTTGTTGATCCATGGCGCAATGCAGGCTTTCGTTGCGTTTTTATCGCATCCACGGTCCAACTGTTGCGCATCTTGCATTCCGTCTCATCATCTCTGCGTTGGAATTAGTAACAACCTTGCAATTCATCACCGTCTGTAACTCTGTATATTGTGAGTGAGTAGGCCTATTTCATGATTGGAGTTAATCACAAGAACAGGAAAGTTTGTTTTCAAGAATATTTTCAAGGGCTGCAACATTTGTTGAATAACTTTTTATATTTTATATCAAATTCAAATAACTTACCATACTTTTCATCATAAATCAACTTTTATAGGTTCTATTTTACAGGGCATGAAGTTAATACAAACATATTATAGAAAAATCTTTAAAATGATTTTATATTCATGACTAGAAAAAAAAACATAACTAGAGAACCACAAATTCCAAAAAATGTCCTTGCGGAGCAGTTGTGCCTCCCGACCCAACCTCCCCCCCTCCCCCCCCATACAACATGACGTGGAATGAATTAGACTTTCAACTTCATAGCATTGTCCTGGATTTCTCACTCACTCACTCACTCACTCACTCTCACACACACTCACACACTCACTCACTCACTCACTCACTCACTCACTCACTCACTCACTCACTCACTCTCGTTCTCTCTCTCTCTCCACTTACCAACATAATACCCCAAGCCTTGTAACTCCTGAATGAGTTGTTGTTTTTGGTCTGGACTCATCCTTGCGAAGACAGCTCCTCGCGTTGAGATCCTGGCCAGGACGTGAGTGAAGTGAGAGCGTACGACACCCCAGGTGTGGCCAGTGAGCGCAAACGAGTAGCCGTCTCGGGACGCCACGGGCTTGCTGGGACTGTCGCCCGGTGAGCTGACAAACGCGTCAAAGCTGGTAACGCTGGAAGAGTTGTTCATATCGCTGCCATAGTCTCCCACCATCTGACAACAAACACCCGTACAAAGTCAACATCTACATAATTATTCATTCTTTATACCATTTTTTTCAAAGATACCTAGTTGAAATGTCAATCCATTCTCTACGTTCAATACTGTTCTGGTGTATACCATGCTTTGTAATCACAGTAAACCAACATTAAAATGAAAAGGGCCTCAAAAAAAGTTACAATTAATACAAATTTGCCTCGACCAAAAAGTTGTCGTGTGTCCTCGGCTTACCCCGACGACACGGGCGCTCGGATGTCCCGAGTGTGAATGACGACCCGGTCTCGCCAGTCGAATGACAGAACAAGCAGCTAACAGCGTAACATAATTCGGATTATTCTTACGTACAGGGCAAATCAAAAGAATGGGAATTGGGCAAATAATTATCAAATCAATGAATGCACAAAAACTGCCCTATTTACTAGCATATTAGTCGCACCCCTGTTTTTGACAGTCACTTTTTGAAAAACCCTTTGTATGGTCGTATAAGTCGCACCTGCAGTCTCCGGCACCGTCAAAAATACATCGCGATCGAAATGTTTAGCGCTCTGTTCGGGACGCGTAAGACGTGAGAAACCGTTGTGAGGGGCCTCAACTAAAGCCGAAACCCGAGCATGCATGTGTTCTTGACAGCTCGCTACACTGCTGTGCCTTGTATCACACACACACACGCACTGCCATAGCAACCAGCGACGCTGTCCAGATGTGCTAGTGTCGCATTACTTTAAATATGCTTTTGACATTTGTTTGTTTTCCTGTTGCTGTTAGAGAGGAATTATTATTTAAATCACATTTGACTTGTAACAATGAAAAGCGATCATTATTGCCTTTTTAAAATACTTTGAATTTGGAATTCAAACGCTCATGCACGACGTCTTGCCTAGCCCCCCTATGAGGTATCCCACCCATGATCAGCTGTTAAGGCTCATTCACGATTAAAGATTTAGCGTAACTTTAGTGTGTAACTTTATGACGTAAACTTGGACCGCAATGTCACTGTTCACGACTACTTGATTTAGTGCTGAATCCAAAGTAAATCAACCAATGAAGTTCCGTGTCAAAGACGATCTCCGAGTTGTTCGGACGATCTCGGTACCTGGTAGACGATGTTCGGACGATCTCGGTGTTTCTCAGCCTCTGATTGGTAGAATTCTACGTCTAGATTTAGACGTAGCCGTAGAAGTTTGGAGTTTGCAAACTTCTACGTTACGCCTACATTTATTTCTGCAGCTAAATTTATCGTGAATGGTTGCATGGAATGCGACCAACCAAACATTGCTAAAGCTACGGCTAAATCTTAAGTTTACTTCTTACGTCAATCGTGAATGAGCCTTTACTGATCGGGCCCATATGTCCCTGCGAGTGCAATTGCAACATTGTCAGTGACTCAACTCAATGTGCTTCCAAGCCTTGAGGGTAGAGGTCCTGCTGCTCTATAGAGTGATGACTGATGATGGATTGAAGAAAATGACACATCTTTTTATGAATAACGGTGATTTAGGGCCTATATGACTTTTTTCGGCGAGAAAACCCAGGTAGGAGTCGGGTAATGGAGACGGGTACCCGGGTAGGACGCCGACATATAGCATATAATATATAGCACGATCACTGTGATGAGGATTGATGCATTTGACTTTCATTTTTGGAGATTTTGTGCACGCGTATAAGTTGCACCCATTTTGAATTTCTAAATATACGTGCGACTTATGTGCAAGTAAATACGGTATTTTGAATTATACAATCCGAAAACAGTGTTGAAGGAACTGAACGGTCAGTTTGGAATTTGGATTAATGAGGATGCCAATTGAATAATACCATCTATAGTCGAGGTCTACATGCGTAAATTTTGAGAGAGAAATTGGACTATCCCCACGACATATTATACTCAACCGGAAAATGTGTTTTACGATACTCAGTACTCAAATATTGGTACAGTAAACCCTTGATAATTCGAAATGGAAAGGAATCAGGAAAAATTATTTCGATTAAAAAAAATCCTTTCGTAGACATCACCTTCCTTCTCGATTAGAATCCAGTCAATTTTGTATTGCACGACAGAAAGCTATGCACCGTCCAAAACTAGGTGTGAAAAAACGTAGAGAAGGGTCTGGACTTGGCTTGCTGCCGGCCCGCTTCTACTGGTGCTCGGCCGTTCCCCGACTGAACCTTTACTACATTAACGTCTGTAGATATAATAACGCTCCCTGTCATCGGAGAATACACGAGAAATACAGCTCAACATGTGGATTACGGGTTGTTGTTTGAATCGTGGACAGCACGTAAACCTAATCTACTTACGAAGTCATGAGGTAGTTGCGTGTTCGAGGCGGAATGAGTGAAGATCAGCTGAGCAGGTTTGTCCGACTGTGGTGGTTGCCCTTGCACAATGATCACCTTCTCTTTCAGAGGGACAATACCACAGTCGCGTGCAACGCTCAGCGCAGTCAACATGTTATCACCTGCAATCAGACACACAGTCAGCGACCCTACCAGCACCTAGGTTATACGGGAGTGTGAATGAGCAGGCAATCACGGAACTATCAAGTGATGATAAGTGAAAGGACGATGACAAAAACCCATGCCTTATGCGGCACTTGAACCCATGCCCGGCGGTGCCTCAGCTGACTGAGTCAACGAGGGCGGCGAGGTTTTGTTATTTCCAAATGTCTTTTAGGTAAATACAATCGTCAGCACCAGTCATGATACCACATTTCATGACCAATGTGTAGAGTTATAGGAATATACTGTAGCATTTACTTTCTGTTTTGATAGCCTATATTTATGTGAAATATAGCATTTTGTAGCAAACTACTAAAAACAGGAGCTACCAACTCTAGATCAACAACTACGGGATTATCAACGAAAGGTACACATTCTTTCAGACTTTTCTGTCTGAGGCAGGAAGTTGTCCAAGTACCACTTATTTTTTATAGGTATTCAAGGAAGAAGATACCGATTCTTTCCAACTTGACATTTAGTTTATCCAGATAATTTTACATTTGAACATATTTCAAAAATAATATTCTGCATGATCCAGCTCCATATCTTCAAAATTGTACATATTTTCACTAAATAACTAAATGCAGCTGAAAACTCTGAAAAACATATCAATAGGCATAGTGAAAAATAGTGAAATAGAATGTGATATTAAACGAATCGAAATAACATGATACATAAACAATACCAAAAATATATATGCTTGTGAAATATTTCAATCTGATAGTCTATTTCATTAGTGCTCAATTCCTACATCTTTACTAATGTGGAACTTGAAGAAAAGTTCTTTCCGATACACTGGTTAATTATCCAATGAAGCCGGAAGCGAATGAAATACCTGTGACCATGATTGTCCGAATGGTGGCTTGATTCAACATGTCGATGACAGCAGACGTCTCTGGCTTCAGTCGGTTCTCCATCACGACCAAGCCGAGCAGCGTCAGTTGCGATTCAACGTCCTCCCGCGCCAGACGATCCACTTTGGTGTAACTTATTCTACGCAGGTCCTTGTAAGCCACCGCAAGGACCCTGTATCCTTCTTGCGTGTACTCTTCCAGAGTCACACCAAAGTCCAAAGGCACTAACCAACCAAAAACAGATGTACCGGTACCATTATACTTCCACTCGAGATTAAACTAAAATTTTAGTTTCAAATTCTATTCTCGGAAAAGTAGGGTATGTATTGTTAATTATTACACCAATATGACTTTGACGGGAACAAGGAGACTGACAACCATAAAGGAGAGGGAGAAAATGCAAAACAGAGACCAAATAAAGTCCGATACAGCTGTTTGATGGTACACTTTACTGTCATATCTCATCCCAAAACCAAACGTTTCTCACTCCAGTTCTTTTTATATAATATAGGCCTATGTACAACTGACTAAAAAATAGGGTTGTCAGTTGATAATCGATACATCGATATAGTTGGATACTTTTTCAATTGATTTGATAATCGAATACGATTTCAGAATGAATATTGGGGTTTAAAGGCACGTCGTCAGCGAGGTAATTTCAACATCAATATAATCAATATAATATAATCAATAATAATCAATAATGAATATAATTGATATTAGGGCTGTGCGAGCAGAGCTTTTTGACTTCGAGCGAGTTTCGAACGAGATTGACTTACTTTGAGCGTGACTCGAGCACTATAGTCAGTTCAAGTAAGTTCGAGTTTGAGCACAATTTTAGTTCAAGCAAATGAGCTCAATCCCTAATTAATCCGAAATGGAAGATTCGATCTATGAAAAATTGGATTAACCAAGCAAGTCCTTTTCCACGAAAATCATCACTCTTCCCGGCTAGAAGTAAGGCAATTTCGTATTACGCGCGAAAGAAAAATATGCGACTGGCCGAAACTACGTACCGTAATAGAAACCGTTAGTAGTTGCCTCACTGATCGTTGTACTCGGCTAGCTCCAACGCGCGATCGTCACATGGCTCGAAGCGAGCCATGTGACGATCGCGCGTCGGGGTGCACTCGCCGTCCAAAGTCTGGCCAACCAACGAGTATTTCGATCTGTCCTTGACAGAGTGTGTTTGTGTTCTGGCAGGGGGGAGCAGGGAGGGGGAACTGAGAAAGAGTGAGAGAGAGACGCGTGGTAGTAACTACTACTCAGCAGAACTGCAAAACTCGGAGTCAGTCCAGAAACGGTGTGGGATGATGATGGCCGTCGTAATCAATCAGCAAGTTTATAATCAAACTCAAATAAGTTTCAGAAACTGTATTTACAATACCAATCTGTTAAATGATGAGAAAATAACAACTTTATTCTTCCACTCTCGCTCGCTCGAAATAATTCGAGACCCGAAAGTATTTCCAGACTCGAAATTTCCATCTGAGAAAAAAAAATCGATCGGGTTCGAGTCTCGAACTTGACACAAACTCACCTGAAAATTTCGAGGCTTGCAGAGCCCTAACCAATATATTTGATAGGTATTTTTGTAATCATCACTCTTCCGGGTTAGAATTTAGTCAATTTGGTATTGCGCCCGAGATGAAGCTCGGGGCCTCACTGATCGTGTGTACTCGGCTAGTGCCGACGACAGCACTCCTGTCCATGTGTTTCCATCCTTGTTTCTCTTACGCTGTATCATCATCCATCATTCATCCCTCATATTGTCCACCACACATTCAATTCTTTTTATCAAGTCCAACTTTCCAATGAAGTATGAAAGTCAGGGCTTACCTGATTCTGGTTTGGATAACGATAGTATCATCTCAGGTGAACCCTTGCAGAATACTTGGAAGTTAACGGCACCTAGTTTCCGGGTGATCACGCTCATACGTTGCAGACTCGAAGAGAACGGGAACTGGCGTACAATACCGATCTCTAGCTCGGGCTGCACAAACAAACATCCGTTCACTCTCAATCCTCACACCCTCCCCCTTTATGCACACCGACAACTAGGAAATATAAAACATAGTTTTGTCATCATTTTGTTAACAATGTCATAGAATTGAGAAATTACTTGGTGTTTATAGGAAAATAGCGTGAGGCTTGATACAGTATATGAATTGGGTAGAAGGAAAAAAAACAGCAGCTTACTGAGGTGGAGAGCTGTTGAAAGAACACAGAGATGATTTCAACCACGAGGTTTCGGCTATTGCCTTGGTCACGGTAGAGTGGGTCATATGGCAGGAACACATGGCATGCTGACGAGTGGTGGGTGGGTGTGAGGGCAGAGAGGAGAGAAGAGTGTACGCTCACACTGATCCACCGGACCAAAAACATCATACAAAGGAAAATAAAGACAAGTAAAAACTTTGATTGCCCGGCGGGTAATTGTTTGAAACCGGTTTTAACTTGAAAATGGACCCGCCGACATCCCTAAAAAATAAAAATAATCAAGTGACAACAACCTAAAACGGGTAGTACAAAGTACAAATAACAAGTGAACGACTTCTTGTTGAGGTCAGTAAGGTGGCAAGAGCTCGACCATGCTCGTAGCATGTACTTATAACTATCAGTAACGTACGGTATACCATTGTTTTTAGATGAGTGCCAGATTGTCAATGACTTTCTCATTTGAGATAAGGATGAACAATCTTGAGAATCAAATATAATTTTGTATATTATAAAAAAATGGATAGAAAATAAAATGAAACAGTATTACACAATCGAGATTCAATAGAATGAAGCAGTATTACACAATCGAGATTCATGACTTCCAATCTTGCATTCTTTTTCACTTCAATGGGCCTCTTCGGATTGATTTAATATTTCCGATTCTATACTAATTGAAATTTTAGATATATTTCGATCAATGTGAGACATTAAAGCTTCAATATCGTTCGTGAATTTTCATATCGAACAGTAGGCCTAACCATCGAATAAAATGAAAAGATGACTTACCTCATCCGAGTCGATTGTTTTTTCTGTCTTGGGTGGTTTTACTACTGATGGAAAAATTGTATCAAATTTAGAACTATCGTTTACATCTGGCTCTTCCAGTACCCAATGTGTACATTCGAACATCTGCAACATAAAAGACCATGATTATAGTAAGCCTACCGATGAGCCTCATGGTACCTATATAATAATTAACGTTCATAAGCTCCTTAACTACAATTGATTTCATGTATCTGTATGTGTATACTAAACAATAACTGACCTTTCTACACTTCTACAATGACTGACCTTTCAACGTATATCAAATTTGAATCATAATAAAATCGATGCATATTTTACTGCCAATTTTCCCAGTTTTCACAGACTGCATATGGAATGTAGGTATATGAACCACTTGAACCAGAAGTAAAAGTTCAACATTTTAAAGTGATCTGATATTGTGAATAATTGTAAACATTATAAATACTGAATTGTACGGAATATAAGCCGACCCCCAAACTTTTAGATCAACAATTGAAAAAAGGGTTTCTCTCCTTTTCCACGTAAATCATCACTCATCCGAGTTGGAATTTAGTCAAATTTGTATTGCGCGCGTGAGGAGACTATGCCAACTGCGTGTGAGAAACCGTTGACAGTGGCCTCACGATTGTGTGTATTCGGCTAGTGCCGATGACGCGCGATCGTCATATGACCCGCCTACTCGTCAAGGTCTTGACAAGACAATGCAGTTAACAGCTCAACTTGCCCATGTTTATAATTACGAGTCAAATAAAAATGATGGAATTGGGAAAATCATGCTCCTTCATGATGAAACGTTTATTAAACGTGTTTTTAGTGCAATATTTTGCAGTTTCAAGTTGATGCCTTTGTTAAGAGTGTGCATGTGTAGTACGCCCAATTAATAAAACTATTTAACTTCATTTCATTTCCCGAGTATCGATATATATGTATTTTACAAAATGAAGAAAATTGAATTTGAATTGCTAAAATAGAAACATGAGCCATTTCTAGCAATGTTACCGACTCGAGTCGAGTATCTAGTCAACAACTCGCGCACCGTACCTTAAGGTCAAGCGGGTCTCCTGACAGTTTATTGTCAATGATCGTCAACGAGTGGCAGGTCGCCAAGCTCACTAGTAATTCGTCAACTTCCAACGAAGCGACATTCTTCACGGGAACTAGGAACTTCTGCTCGGCTATGGGAATAACACCCCACATGTCAAGGCCGTCCTCGGTGAGAGTTCCTGTCTGTAATAATCATCAGTCAGTTAAACGCAGCCAAGTGCCACGACTAAGTAGTTACAAAATACAAACAATCAGAGACGTTGTTAGATTATGGTCATTGGTTGATACTATCTTCTGCCAATCAAGCTCCATCAAGATTATCCATTCACCATGCATGACAAGTCCAAACCTCCCTGGTGATAATTATTTGCTGAATGATGCTACCAACAGCTAGGTTATCTGACGATACAATAAGCGGGTGATAGATTAATGCTGACAAGAACTGATGCGTTGAACAGAACTCTTTCAGCCGCCTCCGTGGTTCAGTCAACTAACGTAGACAGCAGTAGACACTGAAGTCAGGTCGGGCGTGGGTTCGAGTCCCGCACGAGACATGGGTTTTAGTACATTTAGTACAAGGAATGACATTGGGCAGTACAATCACTGAAACCACAACTAATAGTTCCTCATGTTTAGTTTCGACCCGAAGCTTTCTATTGTATGCAATATGAGATTAATTGAATTCCAAATGGAAGAAGTGGTGATTTTAGGAAAAACAGGTAAAAGCCAGGTGCCCTTGTACCTTATCAAAGCAGACACAGTCGATGGACCCAGACACGTTGATAGTTCTTGGACTGATACAATAGATCTCCTTGGCTTGCAGCCGATTCTGAGCGTAGAACCGGCCCACTGTCATGGCCGCCGGCAGGGCAGGTGGCACTACGATAGTGATCAAGTCCAACGCATCGAGCGCAATCGTAGATGCGCTCATCCCTCGCATATGCTGAAATATGTACAAACAACAACATTTATACATGCTGACAGTACCATGTGAACAGCAATGTTAAACAGATGTAATTCTATATTGTTTGTTATGAAAATATATAATTTTTTGGAGTTAAGCCTTATGAAGTGAGCCTACTACAGTGAAACCTCTAAGCATCGTTCCTAGACCCATCGTTTCCCTGATTCCATTGTTTATTTGGTCCTACCCCACTCATATATTGGGACGTAAGGATGTACAGTGAAACCTCTATGCATCGTTCCCGGATCCATCGTTTTCCTGCTTGTATCATTCATTTTTCCTAAGCCCACTCTCATAAAATCAATGTTAAATTTTCCTGGATGGATCGTTTTCCTGGATGGATGGTTTTATTTTCCTGGTCCCTTGAAAAACGATGGATAGAGGTTTCACTGTAAATGTAAGGAGTCAAAGTAGATAAGAAATAAATCAGCAAGGGCCACTACAACTACGTTTTCGTTCTGTATGTACGATTTGAACCATGCCTAAAAAAAGAGCTTCAGATTGATAAGGTCTTTTGATTACATTCGACAGATTGGTTTCTCTCCAACATTCTAGTTAAAATGAACTCAAATCATGTAGTTTGATAGCCCAGAACATCATGCATTTGTGGCACTTACAAGACCACTGAGAAATGACAACATTAGCAAAAGCATGAGAAATAAAATTGAAATTAAAGTTAACCTTTGTGATGACCGTGTAAATGAAGCCGATGCTAGCAATTCCCGCCAACATCTCTACGAACTTGTACGAGTCATGCTCGAACTTGAAGTCGACCGGAGGAGGGTACATGATGGACCGTACGAGCTCGCCCTTGGCCGTGGCAAAGCCAGTCCTGATGACAACGGCCAGGACGTGTTGGTTACCGTAGTATCGTGTCTGTATAACGTGCGTGCCGCAGAACAGGGTGTGCTTCGAGTGTTCTTTACAGTCGTACGGGAGCGGTGTGCTCGGTAGCGGCGTCTTGGTCACGGGGACGCTTTCACCTGCCATCACCAAACATGACCACATCATCATTAGTGGCTAGATCACCGCACAACACGCTCTCATACAAACACGTGGGTGGAAGTCACACGAAACATGCACAAATATATGCCGCTCATCATGAATTATATTTCTCAGTAGAATTGCCAGATCAGCCATAGCAATCAATGAATAAAGTCATTTACTTGGGCTTACTCGGAGCTCTGCCCATAGGCAAAGCACGTGACTTACCCCCCTCCCCGACTGAACTATAAAAAAAGTGTTTTTGTTTGTGTAGTACCCTATATAGGCCTGGTGTTTGGTGGAAGATGCACTCTCTCCTCCCACGTACTAAGCATCTTTTGACAGCCATGTGTTTAGCTTCAAGTGAAATGTGCAGTTTTAAACCACAACAAAGTTGGATGAATACTATTAAATATTTATAAACATGCCACTTATTAGGAAATACTCATTATAATGTTGAACGAATCAAATTACCGAAAAAAAATGACTAAAAACTAATTAGTGCAAAATTTGACTTATCGAGTGTTTACTGCATTTTTGTAGGGCCTACTCAGTGTTGTAGTCGAGGTAATCCCTCCCATTTCAATGCAGTAACCCAGGCCTGCCGTTTTCACGGATTTTTTTCCGTTTTCACGGATTTTTTGGGTTTAAAAAGTGTACAGGATTTTTGAGCAAATTTGCTTATTTTCACGGATATCTGTGACTTCACGAAAATTTGAACATAAACAGCGGTAAATCGGTAGAGTTACCGTATTTACACGCATATAAGACGCAAAACTGTCATATTCTGCGATATATTTATGCGCGCTCGCTGAAAACAGTTTTTTTCTGATGTAAAAACATCGCAAAAACAGTTCCCGTGAAACACTGCCGGTCGTCCAGTGTTAAAGCATAGGGCGAACCCACAATCGTCTTCAGATTGTATGCATGACGGTCGTCCATATTAAAGCATAAGGCAGACCCCCAATCGTCAATTGTGGGGATGTAATATTGTCGTAAATGTGTCAACAAATGACAACAAACATACTCATAAAATATCCTTATGCCTTTTTCCTCCGTCAGGAGGTCAGACTCTGGATCATGTTACACTGAATACCAAGACAAACACTTTGACACATCTGTTTATCATCAATCAACAATGCTTGCTTGGAAGTGTGCTATGGGTGATAACTGAGTCTATAGGGGGCTACTCTCTCAACACTATAGGATGGATAAAAACAAATCTAAACTTGGAAGATATATTATCAATATTGTTTATTGTCTAATAGAGTGGATTTGGTATTTTGCATTTGGTAATAGAGTGGATTTTTTACAATATATTTTGGTAAATTTCCGCATTTTTTGAACTAGTAACGCATAATTTACAGGATTTTACAGGATATTTTGATGAGATTTTTACAGGATTTTACAGGATTTTTGGGTAACATGAACAGGATTTTAAAAAAAAGTTGGTGGCAGGCCTGCAGTAAGCTGTTCACAGTCTCACTTGTCAAACAACAAATTGTATAAACTGAACAGCAGAGCATCATGAAAGACTTTCCAAGTAGTAATCGATGATTGAATTCTAGTTGACGCTGGTTTATGTTACATGGGCCTAACTGTGTAATTATTATTATACTGACATACGCATTTTTGTTAATAAAACTCGACACATTGTTGAAACATGAAATGCATTTCTGTTATAGGCCTATTTAAATGATTTATCATCCGATCATCTACAGATTATCCGTTTGTAAGATGATTTTGCTGAGTGATACCTGTGAGCATGCTCTCGTTGACAATGCAGTTGCCCGTGATGAGGACAGCATCGCAGTGCATGATGCAGCCGTGGGAAGGCACTATGAGCACGTCGCCAGGCACCAGCTGTTCCGTGGGAATCACGGCCGTGGCATTCGGCACGCCTCGGACCACGGTAGCCACATCGGTCGAGTGGACTGTGCTTCGGAGTTTAGACTGATTCTGAAAAACATTACCAACATTTCAGAAGGAATACAGTAAACCCTCGTTCATTCCAAACACACGCGAATATCAAAAAGACATATAGAATCGATAAAATTGATTAATTTCAAAGTTCGAAAGAAGTTTGAGGTTCGCAAACTTTCGAGTCTTAGTTTGAGTTTGTGTTCGACTTCAAAAAAACAGGTTTTCCCAAGGCTACTAATCTATTCTAAATCTGTTTTTTTACATAATCTCAATTCTTGAAAAAAAAATTTTCACACAAGTTCAAGGGTCCACTTATACTCGGCACAATATCCGGAACTTCAAAGACGAATTCAGTTGGTGTTCGATTCAATTTCCAAATAGCAGCGGCACGCTATTAGGTGAACTCGTCCACAATTTTGAATATTCACACAACTTTGCCAAGGTAGCTCCAATTTGCTCCACACTTGCTACAAATACACTGCAAACTTGCCAAGATTTCGTTCACACACACAAGTATGGCAACAGAGAGGAAAATGTTGGCAAACCTCTGCTCAGCTTACTTACCCTTCTAGTCTGCACGATGGCCATTATGATGCCGAACGAGGACATGAGCAGAATGGCGATCGCGTAATACACGTAGTCATCGGCAAACCAAAGGCAGAACGAGAACACTTGGAACACGTAGAACGGATTGAGCACTTCCAAAACCAGGAGCGTCATCACCGTTCGCACAGGTACCTTGATCTCGTTTGATCCATACACAACACGCCTGGAAAAACATGTCCAATGTCAACCCTTTGAACACTGCGCCCATACATCGGTATGCGAAAATAAAGAGAAAATATATACAGTAAACCCTCGTTAATTTGAATTCCGATGGACCCCAAAAATCAAAAATCGAATTTAAAAATTTCAAATAATAAAAAAATGTATTTTGTTTGTATGGTAGGACCTATATAGTGTGCGTATAAGAGGCGCACGTGGTTTGTTCCCTCTCACGTTCCCCTCGCCTATTCCAAGCATCTTTTGACAGCCATATGTTCAAGTGAAGTGTGAAGTGATTTACGCGCAACAAAGTGTCAATGAATACTATCATGTCATTAGGAAATACTCATCACAGTTCACAGGTTAAAAGAGTCAAATTACCAAATGTGGAGTAAAAAGCAATGTAGAGGGAAAAAATATATCAATATTGTGGCCTAGAATGAAAGAACAGAATGAAGCTGATTTATTTACAATTAATGATTAAACTTTCTATGCACAATCTGAATAATATTCCGATGTCAATCAAATAATTTTGATTGAAAAATAAAGATGGGTCTCAAATATATTATCTATCATCGAAAGTAATTTTCTTCAACCACTAGTTAACTTTGCAACAGACAAGAGCATATCTTGACTAATGTCCTGCGTGGATAAGAAGTCTTTTGTTGTCAAGTGTCAGTGAGAATAACTCTCCCGTCCCCCCCGCCTCCTGTCTCTCATCATGCTAGCACGTGCTGCGTCAAGTATGCTGTGACATGTCGAGCGGTCGGAACGCCCGACCGCTCGTGTTTAATGACAGGGAATACGGATTACAAATGATTTCACGTAATAAAATATTTGATTGTGGCAACTAATTTTCCTGAAATTCAAATCAAATAAACACAAAACAATAATAAAATAGAAGTTCCGACTAATTATCAGTTCGAAATTTGAAATAATAAAAATTCGAATTATCGAAATGAATTAACATTGATATCCCTATACCAGCGGCCGGGGTCATTTCTCTAGTTCGAATTAGCGGGAAATTCGAATTAACCGAGTTTGAATTATTGAGGGTTTACTGTATAGAGTATAGGAATATATAGGAATCTACGTACACAGGATAGAAAAATGAATGATACATTGAAAGGTCTACGTATTGCCAAACCCGGAATGCCACAAATATATAACAAGGCACAACATCCGAACGGTTTCAAGTGACGAGCATTAATTCAGAGGCAGCTTGAACAAAAATTAAATCAACTCTTAAAACAAACAATTATTGGATAGGCCCTAATAATGCCTGATTGTTGAATTATGTGCAAATTGTTGTTACCTGAGATATTGTTTTCGTTGTGCCAGGCCTTGACTCTGGTGTATAACAGCAGTGGTGAAATCTTTGTCAAGTCCTCGCAACTGACAGAACTCGGCACGTTCTTCGTCCCAAACATAGTTCAACTTCTTGCATCCAAACGTGCGGAGAACATCAAATTCTGGACAACAAACAATCATTTTATTTTCAACTTTTATATTGGGTTTAACAACGCACTCTTATGATAGCGCAGATTTAATGGCGTCGGATGGACGATGAATGAGATGATAGGATGAAGGTTGATCACGTATAATGTTCACTCTAATATGTACAGTGGAACCTCGATTATACGTTTCGCATTTATACGATTTTCACATTTATACGACTTTTCTAGGTGGTCCCAACCGTTCTCCATAAGACTGCATGTTAATTTTGTCCTGTTATGTTGGAAAAAGAAGTACAAATTACAGGGGAGTGATGCTGATGAGCCAGGTAGCCAAGATGTATGAAATAATTATTGGAAGAAGGTTGCAAGGGATAGTAAAACCGAGGTCAAGGGAAGAGCACTCTGGGTTTAGGTCAGGTAGATCCACAATAGACCTGATCTTCGCGGTGAGACAGCTGTTAGAAACAAGATGGGAGGAGGGGAGAAAAGTGTTTATGGCTTTTCTAGATTTAGAAAGAGCATACAATCATCTTCCTAGAGAAAGAGTGTGGGAGAGTCTGAGGGCAAAGGGAATAGAGGTAGGGAGGATAGACCGCGTGAAGAGTTTGTACGTGAAATGCAAGGCTTCGGTACAAACAAATGGCGGCAGGACGGAGTGGTTTGAGGTAAAGAGTGGCGTTAGGCAGGGTAGTGTCCTCTCACCCATGTTGTTTGTGATGGTAATGGATGAGAAGATTGGAAAAGTGGGAAGTGTAGTGAGTAATAAGGCCAAAGTAGAACCAGAATTAAATAAGAGAATAGCAAAGGCGTACGGGAAAAAGTGAAAAAAAGTGAGAAAGCTGATTTGGAACCCAGATTTTCCGAGGAGTGGGAAGATTCTCATTTATAATGGTTACTATATACTTATTCCAACATACGGAGCAGTTACATGGTCTATGAACTGGAGAGAAGAAAGAAAAATGGAGGCTGCAAAAATGAAGTTTGTGAGGAGCATAGCAGGAGTGTCAAAGTTGGAGAAGAAGAGAAGTAGAAATATAAGGAACGAAGTGAGAGTGGTAAAGTTATCATTTAAAATGTAAAGGGAGAGACTTAGGTGGTACGGGCATATGCGACGAATGGAAAAGGAGAGAATACCGAGAGCAATGTTCGAGATAGCAGAAAACAATTGAGCTAAGAGAAAAGTAGGAACTCAAACTCGAAAATTCGAGTGCTTATATATATATATATATATATATATATATATATATATATATATATATATATATATATATATATATATATATATATATATATATATATATATATATATATATATATATATATATATACGACTCAATTATTTATGACTTTTCGTATATACGCCTAAATTTCTGTCCCCTTCCTACATTTTCAATAATCCCAGTCAGGTGTATAATATAAAGTCTTAAAAACCCAAACTTGGGTATATCCCAAAAACGTAAACACCACCTGCTGCACACCTGCATTTGTTTAGTGACATTCTATGTTGTTATGCCATCATGGCGCCCAGCGTCATCTCTAGTTAGTCAATCAGCCGTGTCATCTCAGTCGACCAATCAGACGCGTCGAAGCGCTTGTATCTGTGCAACAGCTGATAGAATGTTCACTTTTGCTGTGTGGAACACGCTCGTATTTTCGTCAATGGCGAGTGGTAAAAGGATTTTGTGAACATTGACAGTGATATTATTGAAAGTGAATTAGCATCAGTTGAAGGCATTTCGACTCAAAACAATGAAAATGACAGCAGTGATGTGCAGCAAGATGGTGACTTGTAGTCATAGATAAAGTAGTAGGCCTATTTATGCAGGCCTACTCAGTGTTGTAGTCGAGGTAGCCCCTCCCATTTCAATGCCGTGATGGCAGTGTTTGTTTGTTTACGGTCTCACGTGTCAAGCAATAAATTGTAATCTGTTCAGTATCATGATAACTTATTCAGGTAGTAAGATGATTAGTGTGTAGCTGACCCTAGTTTATGTTACATAACTGTTATTATTATTATACTGACATAAAATATGAAGTAGGTAGGCCTATTTGTCTTAATAAAACATGATACCTTGTTGAAACACGCCATTTTTTCTATTCAACATATTTCATACGATTATCCATTTATACGATTTTCCGTTTATACGATTTTTCTCCTCAGTCCCTCAAAGTCGTACAAAAGAGGTTCTACTGTACGATCATCACCAAAGAGGTGTAGGCCTACGTTTAATAATTCGGTCATTTCTACAAATTCAGAACCAATTTTTTTTTTAAACTAGATAAATTCAGCGTCCTTATTTTATAGAAGTATGTTTCACCTTTAGAAGTACAGCAAAACTTCTATGCATCGTTTCCAAATCTATTGTTTTACTGCTTGTATCATAATTTTTTTCTCATCCCACTCTCATATAATAGATGTGAAATTTTCCCAGATGGATGGTTTTATTTTCCTGGTCCTTTGAGAAACGATGGATAGAGGTTGGACTTACTTGAAAGTGAATGTTTAGAGTGCACGAGTGCTAGGACCTACCCCTGAAATGTCCACCCGACAGATGCACAGACAGCTTCTCGGGCTGAGAAACGCTCGACTCGACATCACCCAGAGGGTCACGGTTCACATCTTGTAGCTCATCCACTTCCCTGAAAACATCATTCAGAGTTAATAATAAGTAATAGCTTAAAGAGAGTGGGAAAATGAAACGTACACTTGATACATGTTTATTGAATAGACCTATGTAAATCAAACACAAAATTCATCAAGGAACATATCATTTAAAAAACTGAACCAGGCCTAAAACATTAGGCTTATGAGACGAGCTTTAGCGAGGATTCAATTTGACATACTGAAAAAAAATTGGCGTTCGTTTTTATGTTGTTTTTTTCATGTGTTTTTGTCGGTTCTAAACAGGTCAAACGGCTACAGCTATCAACTTCAAACTTTTTTTCAATATGGTTCCTTATCTAACTTAGATCTGTATAGTTTTGTGGCATTATCGGGTGGTAACTTTTTTTTTATGAATTTTAGAAATTTCAAAAATACCCATTAAAATAGCACAGTGAAAAAAAAATCATTTTCCAAAAAAGTGAAATTTTGCGTGAAGTTGAATTACATTTTGATCCACATTTCTGGATATTCTCAGCTTGATTGGGTCGGCCATTTTGAAGAAAAAACAAAATGTGCTAAATTGGTACCACTCGAAGCAGTTTTTACCCATTTTTACCCATACTATTAATATCCGCTCGTCTAACAACGCGCATATGGCGTTTTCCTAGTAAACCTAAATGTAAGTACCATCCATATGGTTTGAAAAAACATTAGAAATCAATCTGCCAGCAGGAAAAATCTTGCAAAACTTACTGAAATGCGTCGGCTGAAATGTTGGCTACCGTCTTGACGTAATAGCACTTGTGTCTCTCTTGGTACTGTTCTACAAGCAGAACTTTCTCTGCTTCGCTGAGCGGACACCGCGAGTGGGTGGCCAACAGAAGCCAGTGCGGTGTCCAGTGGAACACCAGCCGGAGGACACCACCTGTTGCCAAGATGAAGAACCAAGTGACCAGAGTTCGAGCCGTGTTCTTACGGAAACCATACACCTCCTTCAACAGACAACAGACACATCAACGCTACGCCAATTGACACTTGGCTTGTCTTTTCCATCTTCATTATTCATGATTACATGACCTACTCTACTGTGACCAAGGCAACAGCCAAAACGTCTAAAATCGCATGTGGTTATCATATCTGTGTTCTATCAATGGCTGTCCACCACCATAAGTAGGCCTATCTACTTGTAAACTTTAGTAAGCTGCTGTTCTCTCTTTCCCTTTCACCCAATTCATATATTAAGCCTCAGGCTCTCTTTCTATAGACACCAAGTCATTTCACATTATTAATGATTACAATTTATATGATGATCAATAACAATCATTCAAATTGTGAATGATTGCTCATTCAATAGTGACATGCATAATAAAATATTCACATCATTTTGGCTACTGAAGATGAAACGACACGATTCAGTGGAACAAGCCTATATGTGTCACCACGTTTTTCAGTGGAATAAATTATTGTCAAACTACTAGAAAAAGGTCAAATGAGTAGCTTTAACAGCCAATTTATGAGAGTAACATCCAGGTCAATAAAGTTACTGGATCTATTCTTTGGTTTTTATTGAGCTGTCAAGTCAAACATATAAGCGTAGATACTTGCAAGACTGTTTTTTTGCCAAGCAAGAAAGAGATTTTTTCATTGGAAGTTTCAGCACGTTGCATGACAAAACAATGAGAACAAATTCTCAGCCTCACGAAGCCACAAGTGTTATTTATTCATAGTTTGTGAACAATATCATTGTATAAACCGTGTCAAGTACTAAAATTAATATGAGAATGTGAATGATGATAAATGGAGATGAAAGTAAAACAATATTTCATTTCAAACACCGAGATCGCAGGTATTCGTCAATGCTGTAGAAGTTAAGTTCAAGTAAGAATGTTTTTATCGCAGACTTGAATACTTGACGCGTTTTCAATATCTTTATGGAGTTTGGTAGAGCGTTGTATATCCTCTTTCCCGACTGCATAACTCCTTCCGTGGTCTTCAGCCTGCAGTACTGATGAGCCAGTTCTGTAGCTCCTCGTGTGTTGGGATACGCTTGGCCAATATCTTGGAACAGAGCCAAGTTGTCTTTCACGAACAGACTAATTTCCAGTATGTACAGGCAGGGGAGAGTAAGGATCTGCAACTCATCGAAAGCTGGTCTGCAGGAGTCACGACTCTGGCGGAGTGTCATATTCCGAATTATTCGTTTCTGAGCGCGCAACACTCGAATACTGGCAGTAGCTAAACCCCAGAAGAGGAGTCCGTAAGATAGGAGGGATTGACACTGCGCAAAGTTGCAGAGAATGCACAAGAGGATAAGCAAACTATAAACACATACTACATGAAGTGCAACAGTGTATCAACAAAATTAAAAATTATTATTGTACATATTATTGTATAATGATTTTCAATTTTGTTGACACACTGTTGCACTTCATGTAGTGGGCCTATGTGTTTATAGTTTGCCTATCCTCTTTTGCATTCTCTGCACCTTTTTCTTGCTTGGCAAAAAAAACAGTCTACCAGAATAACTAATAAGCCAGTACCGTACTTATAGTTATACCAGAAATGATATTATTATTTCCACACTAATAATTATGTCTGTTGGCATACAAATTCTCAAAATGGTCTAGGCCTATAATATTCATTATTTTGTTCCTTTATAAATTGTGAAGAAGTTTATTGAAGTCTTTCCCTTGTAATCCTTTTGAAACATGAAATACTTTTGAAATACGTACTCATTGTCCATTGAGCAGAAAGTTTCGTGTAGGGAGGTTTACAGTTCAGTAGAACCCATGTAGGCCTACTATACAGG
This sequence comes from Brachyptera putata, assembly GCA_907164805.1. NCBI lineage: Eukaryota > Metazoa > Arthropoda > Insecta > Plecoptera > Taeniopterygidae > Brachyptera > Brachyptera putata. Next base: position 8,457,694 of record OU015463.1, on the reverse strand, counting down.
AATAGAGAATGCGTTTTGATTTTGGCTGACAAGGTGTTTCATCATTTTGTAGATAACTGACGTTATGGTGCACATTCCGTGTGTATTTCTTTTATTGATAATATTTATTGTGCACTCCACTTCTTGTGTATTTATTTTATAAATAATGATATTTATTATGTACTCCATAATGATGTTCGGCCACAACTGAATCAAGATTTAATTTTCTACATTCACAGTACCGGTATGAAATAGAATAGAATATTCTAGGGTGAAATATACTCGTAGATTCCTCACTTTCTACAGCATATATTCAACCGACCCAACCCTGATTTGAAACCTTATTACATTCCACCTGCAGTAGGAATAGATTGTGCACGTGTAATCATAAACACTGTTCAAGCTTGCCTCAGCTATCTCACAATATGTCCCCCTAACCAGCACCACTCCATATATGTAAGTCATACAAAATCAGCTGATCTGACTAGTTTCATATCCTGCTAATAATGTAGGATACATAAATACTGTTAAATCAAAAGTAAAATGTCATCTCAATGAAAAAGAATTTATCATATAACAGATTTTTATGTAAGATTAGCATGATTCCTTATTGTACAGTGAAAATGACTAAACATGGCATGTCACATGTATAATGTGAATAAATATTATTATTATTATTATTATTATGCTAGGTGGAAACACATAGGCCCAATGCTTAAACATATTGGCAGTGTTGGGTAATTTCCTCAAATAAATCAACAAGTCACAGCTCCAGTCACTCATGCCAAATAGGAACCAGTTACCAATTGGCTGACAGTTCCTAAAATAAAAAAAATCCTCTTTGTTTGGATATAGGAGTATTTTCATGGGATTTTAAATAGTTACTAGACAATAGATTGTAACAGTACCCCCCCCCCCCTCATATAAAAACAGTATTTATAATTTAATAATTCTTGCCACAACACTACCACCACATTGATATGTGTTCTAATAATAAGACAATAAGGCCAAGGGTCCCGCTCTACGCATGCGCGCTCCGAATGTATGTAATTGTTGGCGGCAAGACGTCAGCTGTCAAATGTCAACTGGACTCCGCGACTGGCCTCTGTTCCCCAGCGCTCCGCACGGATTTTGGTGAAACTAGCAGCACTGTTGGTATCAGTCTTCCAGCGCACGGAGATGGCCCGATAAAAAACCTCGGTATTCTAGACCGTGGGGTGGATGACTACCAGCGGAAGACTAATGATCAGTACAAACCAGCACATCTCACTTCCTATAGAGTTTAGGTTGGTTTGACAATGTTTTCAAAAACACACTTGTGGTCACAAAGTTTACCAATATTACATTCACTAAAACTAGCGGACTCAATGTTCAATACTGTACATACAGCATGGATATACAAAAGACAAATACTGGTAGTCAACATTTTGATTCCTTTATTAGTGCTGCAATGGAAGCAATAGGTATACAGTGTATATACTTTATTTACCGGAACTATAATGCACTATTGCAATCATGAGGCAAGAAGATAATGAAGCTGCTATCAAAAGTTATTGATGTTAACCACAGAACTCAAGTCAACAGTGTTATCCAAGGTAGGCCTAGATGCATTATGTGTTACAATGAAGGAAATGTACAGGGCTACAAACCAACATTTTACGAAGTAATATGCAAACAACAAGAATAAAATGAATACCATACCACACATGCAATGTACCGACTTATTATTGTCCACGCCACATAAAAAACACGAGTACCAATAAGACAAGAATTGACTTTGACAAAGAGTGATGTTAGAATGAAACAGTGTGACCACTTCTGGTTGGCTCAGTCACTGAAGGAAGTTCTTAGACTTATTCTACTCCTCACAGCACCTGCTCATGTCAGAGAGAGAACACGGCAGCTCAAACAAGTCCGTCTCATCTCGGTGAAAAGGTTTGTTAATATGGCATGGACTAGGCAACAAGTAGCTTACCATCTGATCGTCAGCCCCTGGGTTAATGTATTCCACATCAGACTTGAGACCCGGTTGTCTACTTTCCACTTTCTTGCTTTCTCTGCCATTATCTAAACAATTTAAAAAAAACAATCACAATAGTACAGCACAATATCAAACATATTTTTATAATAATATTAATAATAGACCTAATTGGCCTAATAAGTTCATCAATCCAGATTGGTTCACACATATTCAGTCCTGTCTGGACATCTTTTATTTATGTTGTTGCAATAAGTAGGCCTACAGTAGCATCAGTACCGGTTCATTGTCTTCAGCTAAACAATGTGTGCATGCCGATACATACGTACGGTACTTCAACGTAATAAGGTCAAGAGATGAAACATCTTGCAACCAACAACACGCAATGAGAGATGCTGGATGCATACTTCCCAAGTCTTGTCATTTCCATAGTTTTTCATGTGCTAGTAAACGTGGCACACAATATAAGAGAGAGAGGATTAATTATTCTATAAGTATATGAATAGACATTTTTGCAAGTAGGCCTACTAAAAATACTCATGATCTCACTGAACTCAATTGATCTAAAATCGTTTCAATGATATGTACGGATCACCAATCACTAATTAAAAGACGTTCAGTCAACAGAAGAGAATTGATCATGCCACGGGGAACAAGCAAGAAATGGAGCATTGGATATGTTGGTTTGCCTATATACGCAATGTCACTAGCTCTAATAGTCAGCCAAAGCTTTCAGACGGAAGCTGCAAACATACAACACAGTGACTCTGAACCCCTCCCCCTCCATCCCAAATGTGAAATAACCGTTCTACGTCGAGATGTAATCTTGTATGTTCAATACTTTTAACTCCAATGCACAATGTTTTCCAAATGCTACACAAATTGAAATTTGGACCGCAAATTTGCTCCACAAAAATTGATTCAATTGTTTGTCCCGGGGCCGAAACACTGAACTGCATATTGTATTTGCTGAGCGTAGTTTACCTGCAAGAAGTTGAGTGATCTGCTCCTGTTCGTGGCTGGCCTGCTCCTGACTGTTGCCAAACGACACACGGCTGTACGAGTTCCGTTGGAAACCCAACTTGAGAGGACTTGGAGTTCCTGGCATATTTCACTCACTGCGTTTCTCGATGTAATATAGTGCACTGCCCTTTGTTCAACTCTCAACACATTTGGTCACTTATGTAGTTGTTGAGGCCTTGTTTTACACACGATATCAAAAAATAAATAAATTATGGAGTTATGATGAAATAAGATCTAGAACTAAAAACAGATAGGTACTGTACATCTAAAAGGGAACGTTTTATTTGTATTGATCAACAAACATCAGTTTATAAAATTTGCTCGACTGTCTTTTCACTATTTAAAGTTGAATATTGTCTGTTTACCACAATGCAGTTCAAAGTATCAGCCACAGAGGTGTATTATTTTCCAAGGAAAAAGTTCCTCAGAAAATAATAGGCCCGTATCAGTCAGGCGTTGGATTGTAGTAAACCAATCGAGGCCGATGTCAGTCTCCTGGGTCAGGTTTCCTCCAGCCAACAGCATTGCAGCACTTCTTGTCCACGCACATTTCACACACAATGTAGTACCAGCGCAAAGAAACCGAATGCATTACGATCTTATCGGATACTGTTGGCCATATGCAACATGAGTGCAACATCAACAAATACAGCTGGTGTTTAAAAGAGTAAAACAGCACTGGTCATAATTTTGTCACCAATTTAAAAAATGTTCATGCATTCCAGAACGTATGCTGTGTAGATGTTTCCATTGATGGACTTGTCTTCCGGTAATTCTAGATAGGCCAACCCCACAGTCGAGTAACACCTAAATAACAGAAAACACATATGATATTTTTTAAATGGTTAAAATCTGAATTAATAATGTCTATGTAATAATAAAGAATAAATGTTGGGCAGAAGGGGTAATTCTTATGGTCCTCTGATTATACGCAGGTCTATGTTACCCATGTAATTATTTTCAGGACAACACCACTGATAGAAACATAGATGGCAAGATCAACTGTAGGTCTATAGAACAGGAGGCCTACCGGCATTGAATTTGTAGCACTACAGGTAAGCCTAGGTCCTCAAAACTGTACAAAATCCTATAATCACCCTTCATGATGAAAACCAGAAATCTTTTAATCAAGTGTTGTAAGTGCATTATATATAGCCTTTAGAAGCTATAATGCACATGAATTATATGAAGTGAAATACGAAACTGACCATTCCAAGATTATTGAAACCTAAAATAATGGATTCAAATATTTTTCTTTCAATTCCCTTCTTTGGATTGTAAATCTGCACGTGGTTTAGATGTACGGAAGGGCCTACCTGAATGTTTTACAGTCTGTTTTTTTTTTTTTTTTATTGGGTTTAACCACGCACTGTTATGATAAATGAGATCTAATGGCGTCGGATAGATGATTAATGAGATGATGGGATGATGAGATGAAGGTTCTTGGGTAATGGGAAGGATAGTGGGAAGGAAGCGGTCATGGCCAACTTATTGTAGGAACCATCCCGGCATTAGCCTATACTACAGACGGAAACCATGAAAAACCTCTGTAAAGATGGTCGGCGGCGGGGATCGAACTGGGTTCGGAATTCCCCTCGCCTGCCGGATCACATGAAGCGAGCGTGCTAACCACTACGCTGCATGTGCCGGTTTACAGTCTGTATTATCATTCATTTAAACAAATCTTTAAACAAATGTCAATTAGAGCGCTCTAGAACAATGACGGTCTAGACACTACCGGTACCTAGGCCAACTTGCAGAGATGACAAAGTCAGTTTTTGTCAGTTTTAACTTTTGACATATGCGCAACAAATTTTCAAAATACTGTAAGCCTCCCTGATGAAAATAAAATATTTATTTACTTACAATAACCAAATATATAAGTAAATAAATAAAACCCTAGGCCTAGGCCTACTAAAGACTCTACTGATTGGCCGAACCATGGCCGAACGAAGATCTATTGGCATCGGCCAATGAATTAGATACCTAATGAATGAGAAGTAGAGATGAAATTCATTTCGTTGGATGTACTGTCCTATTGGTCAATGATATTGAGTTTGTATGACAGAGGGAAAGAAACGATCAAAGTCTGAAAATAAAACCCGTCAGGTTAAACGACATAGCGGAAATTAAAATCCGATCATCTGAATGATCCTCCTTCAGCGTGCCAAACACTAGGCCTAGACAAACTCAATGGCCCAGATCTAGGCTAGACTGCAGGTAATAATTTGATATTATGTAGCCTAGGTCTATTCAATGGTAAGGCCTAGACCTTTCCTAAGTCCACATGTAGACCTAGGGTTAGAAACTAGGGCCTAAGAATCATTGTTAGTCCTATAAAACAAGCTGGAGCTAATGTGGGTATATAGGCATCTCGTTTTGTCAAGGCATACGCCTAGCTAACCTTTGGCAACGTGCCAATTAAAAAAGCACATTTCTTGGAACAGGCCTAGCACCAACTCTAGTTAGCCTACAGCTGTACGATTTACAACGTCAATGGCTGTACTCTAATGACATTGCTCACATCACAGACATATTTTCTTTTGTCAATTGTCATTCACACACACACAATAGGCCTACAAGGTACGGTATTGCTCACTTACATGCGAATCACTCAGCGAATTAGGCTAGGCCTAGGCCTACTAGGAGTCGGTTACATCCTCGCAAAATATGGCAATGAAACACAAATACATCATGCACACCCACAACTTGGCTAATTATTACGAAATCACAATTTTCTTGCTTCAGGTGACATCACTGTTAATAATATTTCACAACATCCCCAAAAACACATCATATACTGTAAGAAAAAATATACGTAGTTGATATGTACAGGCACAAATTTGCGCAATGACAATATAAGATGGCACTTCCTAATAAACTACCAAGGCCTGCTTCGCAGTATTAGCAAAGTACTAATGCAATGGTACTATCACAGACTAAAGATCCCATGCGCGTTGCCCCACCGATCTTCTTCTTCCTCTTCTTGGCTTTGGGTAATATCCCATCTGGCCAGTCTAACTTCGTTTGGCTGATTTTGAATTGTGATACAAAATTACATAATAACATATAATAATACATAACAATCTTTATTTAACATTTATAATTTTAATAAACTTGTGGAATATCCAGTAATTCAATTTTGGTTCTTGTTTGTTGACAACAAGTTGCCCATTTCGTATCATTTTAGGTGTACATATTTTATATTATTAATAAATGTATTAATTATCTATAGTCATCTTGCTATGGATATCAGAATGTGGCACCACCCCTTTGCCACTTTTCTATTTAAAATATCCATAATACGTCATTGAAATCGGAATCGAGTTCCATCAGTAGGCCTATTTTATGACACAAATAAACACTCGACATATTTAACACAGAGCTGTCGACTGAAAATGTAGATGTCACAGAAGTACCTTCTAAGGTAACAATTTTTTTCTTATTCTTATCTGGGCCATTCTCAGATTTAAATGTTATTATTGTTATATTTACATTATTCTTATTTATGGTCAGACATGGGCAAAATAGGCCTACTCTAACTTGAAGTACCTAAAATAACAAATACAGATAGGCCTACTTGAATTTTGGGTATTTCAGATATAAAATAAAGATACATTTGAAAGATGTATTTAAAATGCAAAAACATGATAATATCTTAAGATACTTTTGAAAGATACATTCTAAAGATACTTTTTGTAAAATTAAAAAAGAGTCAAGTGGAAATATGGAGAAGATAACGGTACTGAAAATAATATGTCAAAGTTTCAATATAATTTTTGAAGTTTTATAAAGAAAGTTGATTTGCAGATGTACCTATAGTAAATAGGCCTACAATTGTCCTACTTGTGGACGGGGTAGTTCTTGATGCCATTTGTACGTGTTGTCTGAATCGGATCAATCTCTGCAAATTGCAATCCTGATTTTGACTAGGATAGACTTCCACACGTATTATTGATGGATTGGAATGGGCTTTGTAGAAGTATATTTGAGGGGGATGAAATAGGATTGAAGCAATTCCGACAGAAGGTTAGGGAAGTGTTGTGATAGAATAGATAGGGACTTGCCATCGTAGAGAAATTCCGTCAGAAGGTTAGGGAAGTGTTGTGATAGAATAAATAGGGAACTTGCCACCGTACATCTATGTGCAATTGCAAGAATATAAATAAAATAAATAAATGAATAATAGGCCTAATTGCTATAGTCCTGGACACAAGTTGAGGTTTTGGTTAATTCAAAAGTTATTTCATTCCAACTACAAGCTCATTAGTCATTAGCCATTACTATCGAATGCATATATTTTACGATTCAACAACAATATTTTATTTTAATGGGGATGACTATCTTAAATGTTTGTACAGTATCCTAATTTGTTTCAGTGGTAGGCTACCTGACTCAACGTGGCCCGGTCGCCCAGTGGCCCGGCAGTCCGGCGTTGCCTGGTCTCCTGAATGATCGTTCAGGCGAGTAACCGATTTAGTACTGTATCGGTACTAATTTATAAGTTATAACTGCACGGAATAAATATTTGTACAGGTAGGCGGTAGGCCTATGCAAGAAGTGTTCTAGGCCTATAGATAGAAATCAAACATGATTTAATTAATCTTCATTTATTGACTCAACAATAGTAACGTACACTTATTCACATTCAATCGCATTCACACATATAATTGCTATTCATTTTACTCGCGACCAATCGACAATCGTAAACAACTTATTACGGAGAAGTAGAAAAAAAAATGTAAAGTGGAACGGTGATTTCAATGAGATACGGCAAGAACGCGAGGAAAGATATGTACACGAAAAGTTCGACGATACGTATTTCGATAGAACACGCGGAACTGTTTCGACGAGTCGCAAACCGAATCGACGAAATACAACACGATCGTAATCATAAACTTCAATTTATTCAGGCCCAATAAATAACAATTCAATAAACATTTCGAAACGTAACCGCACTTCTATTATTACAGACGAAAAAGGAGCTGTCGACATCTGTAATAAACGAAGTAACAAATCCGTCGAAATTTCAAATATAATCCAATGTTTTTACGGGATGTGAACCGGGAATTCGTTGCGCCACAAACCGAAATGCTTCCGCGCACTCCCGAGAAAAAAAAACATATCGAAACGTAAATAATAACAAATGACTACCGCTCGTTTAGACGCGTCGGTTACTCTGAGAGAGTCGTCGGCACTAACGCGAGCGTTTTATTCAATTCAACTAGAGGATTTGTTTGTCGACGTGATGGCGCGTCGGGGGGGGCGATTGTGACGAGCCGCTCAGCCGATGATGAGGCCGCAGCCGAGGCGGAACTGGTTCTTGGCGTGGTTCATCGTGCCGCTCAGAGCAAACGAGAACGGCAGCGGCTGGAGCTTCTTCTCGAGGACGCCGCCGAGGGTGCCGTTCGAGTCGATCATGCCTCTGAACACGAGATCGGCCTTGGGCAGGTCGACCACGTAACCGATTGAAGCCACCGACTCCTGCACCCTGAAGTTGGTCTCCAGCTCGCAGCCCAGTGACAGCTGTTCGCTGGCCTTCTGGTAGTAGCAGAGGTGGACGCCGGCGCCGCCAAACGTGCCCGACACGACGTTGTCCGTGCCCGTGTATCTAGCTGCTGCCGAAAGCACGGCAATCTCTCCACCCGGCACCTGTGGCCCGTACTGGTACGCTAGCTCCGCCCCCAATGCCACGATACAAGACACTTGCTGGAGGTAGTGGGACACGAACACACCTGATCCGTTGATGATGTCAGGATTGCCAACAGTCAACAACAGCGTATAATCCGACCCTCGGTAGTCGGCCGACACTTGCCCGGCAGTGAACTTGTTATTCTGGACCTGGGCGCAGAACTTTGCCCTCGTTCGCGCCCCGAACTGATGTATCACGTTTGCGTTGAGGTTCCCGCTAGGATCGATGTCGCCCAATAGGACGGGGAACGCCTCCGATGGGGAGTATTGCTTTGTACCGACATACGTAGCGCCGAACCGGTAGCCAGACGGGTTTACCGAGCTCATGTTTACTGTGTGGGTCACTTGGAAATGGTTGCTTAAGCCCTTGTTAACCATCAGTTTGGCACCTTCGAAGATCACAGGGAATACATCTTTACACTTTTTATGTAATTCTTCCATTGTGCCAGGGTTATCTAATCCACTCTTTGGTGTATCTAGGCCTATAGCTTCCGGTGGAAGTATAGGAGGCATATTAACAGATCCTGTTGGTCCAGGCTCAGTTTTTGCAAAACTGGCTGGAAATCCTGCTGTGTGCGGAGGAGGCGGCGGCATGGATGCATTTGTTGGCGGTTGACTCGCTGCCATTACGTTACCCATGATGAATTCTTTTGATTTATGTTAGCACAAGTAAACTAAAACACTATTTAACACACTTTTCAACAATTTTTGTACGTTTTATGCAATTAAACCACAAAATAAATAAACTTTCAGCATTTCCCCTAACCAAGCCTGTGTGCAGACATTTTGTGCTGAGATATTTTGCAGACATTTTGTGCTTCAATCATGTACCAGGCCTCCCCACCCACATGTTTTCTTGCCTACAAATCAGTCAGATCCGATCTAGTCGTATAGAATCCGCCATAATTATTATGTCCCGAACTATTTATTTGCGATGACTTGTTATCGTAATGAAGCTACCTATTTTATGATCATCTTATTGTCCTTCTCTCTAATAAACTAATGTATGGTATCTATTTTTTTTATTTTTTCATTGTATCGTATGTCTTTATTTGAACGATATTTGTAAATATAATAAAATGTGATATGGTGCAATATAATAGTACATATACAATGATTGTTCAAAATAGGCTGGGTTCACTGCAGAGAGTGGTCTTCCACCCAAACCTTCTAGAGCTAAAAAAGATATTAATAATGAAGATATAAATATAACAATGACTATCCTATATGTACAAACCATTATGAAGTCTATTGATGAAATCATGAATTATTCATTATCAATGAACTTTTCATTATCAATTACAGGCCCTACTGTATTAATACATTAATAGGAGTATATGACATCTATATAACATTTGTTATAACATTTATACATTCAATATACTTTTAAACATCAATAATAATAGAATGATCAATGAAAAATTCAAATTAACTTTAATTGATTAGGAAAAAAAATATTGGTTTGATTCTCCAAGATTTGTCAGAATATCCACATTTTTAGTAACAATTTAGATGAATTGAATTATATGATAACAAAACTAGGAAAACGCAGCATATGCGTTGAAGGATGAGCGATGTAGGCCTATTCGTGTGAAATGTAATGGAAATCTAATAGACACATTGATTTCAGAACCATTAAAGAGTCACGGCTTCCTTGTTGCTTTTCTGCATTGTTTGTGTTGAAACGTTTAAGATATTAAATAGGTGTCAGATTTAATTGGTTTCACCTTATGATCTTGATAGCTTTTTCATTTCTCTGAAAAACTACACTGAATAATCATTTCTCACGAAATAGCTGATCTGATTCATGGAAAAAACTGGAATAATGTGTATCATTCTTATGGTCCAATTTTGTGTAAATATGAATCCTTTCGGAGGAAATGTTTTTCAAATTTCCTCCCCCGAGTTATTGTTATGAGGATTTTAAACATTTCAAACGTTTTAACTCAAAAGTGGTTAAATCGATTGCGTCTCAGAACTACACAGTATCGAATCAGATAGGTACACATGTGTATGCCAAATTCCAGCACAATTTTTGCATCCATTTGACCCGTGGAGCGCAAAGAATTGCTGATACCGTGAAATTGCATCGTCTGGTATTATGCATTACGTTCAAAGAATTAAGCTTTAATTCGATTAAACTAAGACACGGTAAACAGTGAGGCTCGACAGATGATTACTGGTAATTCAGGGATACCCCGTGGAAAATACGTTGTGTAAATAGAACTCTGGTGTAGTGTAATCATCAATATTACGCCGATTTCTACAATCCGAGTCGATCAGTGTCCTTCACTGTCGTGGATTCTCGCACCAAGTTGAGACATGGAAGATGCATTCACAACCATAAGCTTATTGAACTTTTCTTCAAGATTAGGTGGACAGTTGGGATTTGAAAGTAGTTTTAATTCTTTCTATTTCTTTTTGTAATTGATTTGACCGCACCTAATGTATCTCCGCCATTAGGTGCGGCCTGGGCCTACTCGGACGCCCCCGTGCGCACGCCTATGTTCATGACGGGACCTGATGCGTTTCCCCGTTAGCTAATCTAGTGTCAATGGATCGAGTGAATGTTCAAGATTTTGTTTTGTTGTTTGTAATAGCGCACTAAAATGAATCAATATATATGTAAATATGTTGAGGGAAGTTTATTGCAATGTTGATTTTTATATTTTAATAATACAGTACAACCTTGATAGTACGACGTTCAGGGGCGACAGTTAAATCGTCGTATTATCGCGATCGTCGTTATAAATGAAATGCATCCCTTTTTTTGGAATTATAGGAAGATGAAGGATTAAGGAAAATTAATTACAATAAGATACTGTATTGTCGTCAACAATTAACATTTATGTTGTAGTCAGTAAAGTTATAAATATAACAATAATTATCATCATGTATTAGGTTTGTCGGCGGGTAGGATTTTTCCTACCCGCGGGCTGGAGAGAGGAGCGCGCGTGAGGCGAGCTTGACTGCATCTTTGCAACGAAGTGTACATATTATTATTGCTTGTTACTTTTTGCAATTAATTCGTCGTAGAAATTGCATTTTTGATACTGTGGGGACCATTTTAATCGTCGTATTATCGCGAGCGTCGTTATAATGAGCGTCGTACTAACAAAATAAAATAACATTGAGTCTTATGGGGATTGGCCGGGAATATCTCAAAACGACGTTCTATCGCGATCGTCGTTGTATCGAGCGTCGTACTATCAAGGTTGTACTGTAATAATAATAATAATAATGTATTTATTGCCAGACCAAATCATACATGATGGGTTCATCAGTAAATGATGGGTATAAATTATAAAATACAACAGATTGAAAATACATAGATCAGATTCACATATCTTTCCGTGTTACCAGTCGATCATAAATTCATCCATACTATAAAAACCATTCCGTATGAGAACATCTTTCTCATATATCGATGGTGGAAAGGCAAAATGTCGTAAGCGCCATTTTGTATATTTTGAATATTGAATATTTGAATATTTAAAACGTTTGGTGAAGACAAACTTGAAGATATAATTATCAAAATTTTTGTGTGATATTGGTGCATACGTTTACAGATTATCACAAATTCTCATGAAAATTCATCAAGAAAATCCATCAATTTTCACGAACTTGTATTTTAATTAGGAAATAGCACAGCATATTTGGCGCTTACGACAAAATGTGAAAATGTGTGTTCGACAGTGCGAATCGACGGTGATCGCTCGAACCCGCATCGGCATCAAGATGAAAAATCACGGCACAAACCACATCCACTTGTCACAGGTCAACTGTAGCTACGGCGACTACCAGATAGATAACAATCAGATGTAAGTTCTGCCTTATAACGTGCTGCCGTGCAATTGTCTCGTACTTACGCAAGACGCAGGAGAAGGTAAATTATGGTTTGCCAGACCTGGGGTAGGGGAGCGTAGAGAAGGGTGCAGTGTGCTGTAGAGCAGGTCGGTTTCCACCTGGCTGGATTCGTTCGGGAGGGTCGGCACCTTGGTCCGAGCCCGAGATGAGTAGGTTGTTCAGATATGTTCATAACTCCGTCATTGGTTGTGTCTAATCGGCTCAGCGGTATGACTCCTGCCTTGGTAGGCGGCTATCGGGGTTCGATACCCACGGTTACCTTCTTTTTTATTACTTTTTAATTATTAGGCCTATGTAAATGCTTTTGACCAAAGGTTATGGGTCGGGAATATATTTTTTTTCCAAACTGATATTGTTTAGCGACCATGTTGGAATTATTCTTTATAACGAAACGCACAGGGAGCCGAACCCTCCCGAATGAAACCGGCCGGGTCGTGTGTGCTGGGAGCAACGCATTGATTTACCTGACAAACTCATTTTAACGTAAACGCAATTAACTTCTTGCATACACTATTGAGACATGATTGTTTTGGAATCTATAAAATATTTATCAAGGTTCTGCCAAAGAGAATTGTTTGTATTTTTGTACTTAAATACGTAGAAGTAAGTTTTTAAGCTTTATTTCCATTAATTGCACATTACATATGACACAGTGTGAATGCATATGACAAGGTATGAACACATACCCTTTAGGATATACACCATTAAGGGTGTATGGAAAGGTTTTTTACCATTTATAACTTATTAAAAAATAAGTTAATAATATAATAGAATGTAAATTATAATAATCATAATGAGTTGGTATAATATACTGGCATGTATATTATGCACCTTGTGATGTTGTGCATATATTAGATGGACATACTGGAATATTTTTAATACTGTTTTAGTGAAATATTGATATTAATATTAATAAATACATACAACTAATAAAATTATAATATAGTAATGGTATAGAATAACAAAAGTTGTATAATAATAATAATTATATATATATATATATATATATATATATGGAATAATAGTTAATAATGATAATAATACTAATACAACTAATGCTAACATCATGCTAGTTGATATTTATGATAGCAATAATAATAATTAGTAGAATTACCATTTTTTTTTTTTTTTGTAGGATACAATTCAGTTCAATTCCTGTAGCCTATCATTCAATCATTCTGAATAATCGTCAAGATATTCTTCTACTGTATAATATGCTTTTTTTAGTCAAGGAATCTTTCAAGTGTTTTTGAAATGATGTTATTTCTATTATATTTTTAATGGATTTAGGAATTTTATTAAAGAGTTTAATATTTATATAGTTTGAATTTTCTTGACATAACTTTATAGTATATTGTTTTGTATGGAATTCTAATGCGTTTCCAGTTGAATGTTTATGAATATCTTTTTTTTTTAATGAGCTTTCATTTCTTTTTATGTACAGTACTGATTCTAGTATGTATATGCATGCAAGGGTCAAGATCCCAGCTTTTTTGAATAGAGGTTTACAATGTGTTTTGGGGTGGACTTGGTATATAATTCTTATAGCTCGTTTTTGGATCGTGAATATTTTATGAGCTCGATTTGAGCATCACCCAAATTGAATACCATATCTTATATGACTTTCCAGTTGAGCATTGTATACTAATTTTGCTATTTTTACATTGCTGATGGCTCTCATTCTTCTGAGTGCGAAACATGCCGAGCTAATCTTTTTGGATATTGGATACATGTGTTTATGCCAGTTCAAATTTTCATCTATATTTTGAATAAATTTTCAATATCAAAATTATGTCATGGAAACCCCTTCTTTTGTAATCATCAACTTAATTTGATACTTTATATTAAATTCACACGCTTTCTTGAATATAAAACTTGATAAAATTCAACCTACACGTGTAAACGTAACACTCCTGATGTGGTATGCTCATCACCATCACAAATGTATTCCTTTCTTCATTATTTTTTCTGTATACCTATTGTATATGATTGTATTTATACGAAGATAATAATGAACCACGTAGAAATGTCTGATGTCCGCTGTTGGTGGAAAGATAGTTCTTGTCTGGGAATGTGAGCCACCAACTTCGCCGCCATGTAGGGAGTTGATTGCAGTGAGTAGAACCGTTACGAGCCCAAATTGTCCGTGCTGCGCAATGCTCGTCCGTCTCGTAACGTATCATGCGCTTACAGCACCAGGGGTCTCGGAGGGCTACGGTTCTGATGAACCCTGATGCAACTTGTTGCAAAAAAAACAAATATAATGGCTTTTGACAATGGGTTATGGATTATGTTGATATCTTCTATCTTGAGGTGAAGATATTTTTTAGTTTTTGTTTCCGTTTACCTCTGATTATTGTTTGCTTAACGACCCCACCAATAACTAGGTTTGATTGATTGATTATTGTTTGCCCAACGACCCCACCAACAGCTAGGTGATACGGGGGTACGAATGAGCTGGTGATTATGAAACTATGAAGTGATGATGAATGAAAGGATGTTTTCAAAAACCCATGTCTTATGCGGGATTCGAACCCACGCCCAACGGTGACTTCAGTTGCTGAAGCGTGCCTCAGCTGACTGAGCCAACGAGGGCGGCTCCGTTTACTTCGAAGTGCAAGCATGTCAACAATAATAGTATAATCAGGTAAATCAGCGTCTGAGTTGAGTGCTTGAATGAATGTCTCATATTTAAAACATTAATTGTTCAATTCAAGTTTTCCTTATTTACGTCATCTTGGAAAATCACCATATTCATTTACAAATGTTTGTCCGCGCACAAGAGCACCACGTTCTTACGTGGACTTCTCTTTATTTTTCTTGCTAACAGTATCCAAATTTCATTTGAGTCTTTATACTTATATATTATATCTGTACATATATATATAACTTGATTTGTTTGAGAATAAAATTATATATAAAAAAAAAAAATGGAAAATAATTGTTTTCATTTGATTTTTGCCAGTCAAACTCGTTGTTAGCAAGCTATGGACGCTTATTGTGCAGCAGTATGTCTGGAACTAGTCATTGTAACAACCAACTTCAGATACGTTGTTTGGTTGTCTAGCAACCCGAAATGTCAACGGTCTTCAATTAAAATTTCTCAACTGTACATTCTCTCAAGATAAAAACGAAAGATTTACCAGTACTACATAATCCATATGTGTAGGAAGCTGACCTTATGATGGAATTGAAGATGGAATTAGACAATGGAAATAAAATTATTTGAGACTACCTAAATGGGTATAAAAGTTGATATAAAATGAATATAATTTATGCCAATTTATTTATAGTTCATAAATAATTATATTCAATATAATTATGAATTGGGTGAAAGGGAAAGAGAGAAGTGCAGCTTCCTGAGGTTCACAAGTAGATAGGACTACTTATGATGGTGGTACAGCTGTTGGTAGAACACAGAGATGAAAAACCACACGAGATTTTGACGTTTCGGCTGTTGCCTTGGTCACAGTAGAGTAGGTAATCTACTCTACTGTGACCAAGGCAACAGCCGAAACGTCAAAATCTTGTGTTTCTTCATCTCTGTTCCATCACTGGCTGCACCACACCACCACCATAAGCAGTCCCATCTACTTGTGAACTGCTGTTCTCTATTTCTCTTTCACCCAATTCATATATTAAGCCTCAGGCCATTTTCCTAGACACACCAAGTCATTTGACAAAATGTCCATTTTACAATGAATATAAAAATGAAGAACATTTAACAAGACCTAATAGAAGAATATTTTCGACATTTCTCGATAGCAGTTTCAGTTCAGCTTGAGTTCACTTGCTCACTTGGACTATTACATTATCACAAATACTTTCAAAAACCCTACGTTATGTAAACTGACAGTTGCCATGTAGTTGCTGCAAACTGAACTTCAGGTTTTGATTCACAATTCGGTACCGCGTGTTCCCAAGTATTTAAAACAGAAAACGCCACTTACCGTGTTTTTCTTACTCAGCAGAAAATGCTACTTACTGTGTTTTTCTTACTCAGCACTTTGATATGATGCTTGCAGAAGTAGACCTACTAGCAATTATACTTATGGTCAGCAAGTTTATGATATGGTGTTCCACATAGAAAACTTCAAAGTTATATTTTGAGTGGCTAGCACACTGAACCAACGTTCAGGAGACTGGGGTTCGATTCCAAACATGGGTTTTTCTCGGATTCCCTCCATCATTCAGGTAAATACTGGGATAGACTGTTCCTTAACAACAGGCCATGACTGGTTCCTTCCCACTTCACAAAAACACTTAATGGAATAACCTTTCATCTCACATTCTTTTTTATGTCAATGCTGCTGAACGACCCCACCAAGAGCTAGATTATACGGGGGTACGAATTAGCGGGTGATAATGAAACAAACTGATGATGGGTGAAAGGATGTTAACAAAAACCCTTGCCTGACCTGACTTCAGTTTCTACCGCTAGCGATATTTGACTGAGCCACTGGGGCGGCCTCACCTTCTCACATATTGACGCCAATAGATCGTGGTCATCAATACAGTGCGTCGTTATACCCATAACAAATAAATGAAGAATTTAGTTATACGAATGGGTCAAGAATGAATGCAGTAACTGAAAAGCATCATAGGCCTACTGTGTTTTAATTATGAAGCTGTAGGCTATTCTATGTTATTACTTAAAATTACATCTCGTGTTTTAACTACGAACAGTAGCATGTTTTGCAAGATACTACGATTATCGTAGTCCCCCACTTCTAGGAGATACTGTTTCCTAACCAAGCTCATTGGGAAGCTGGAAAAAACTGATCTAGAAAATGTGGACAACGGAAAACGCCAAAAATGGACACATGGTGTTCTTCCTAATGGGGGCAGTACTCATTGGTTTCCAGCATAATTCCTAGCAAAACACTATATCCGAGCTATAAAAGGGAGTCAACGTACAAATACCTAGCAAGTATATTACAGTTTGTTTAGATATGTGCACGTATACTGATATTTTATTCATCTATTTATTCAATTTATTCACATCAAGCTACATATTTTATTTGGGACTGACAATCAGTCATCTAATATTGTTGCTCTCAACATGTCCAATCAGACTGGTCCACCTAGCTCCAATGGTAATTAAGGAAAGGTGTGTATAGATAATTTGTTCACATTTAAAGAAAGGAATTAATAAATGATTCGTTCACATTTATTTTACAATTCATTATTTTATTCACTCAATTCAGTCTATTAGAAATGAGTAATTGAGGCAAACACATTTTCAATAAACATAAAATGGAGGAAAGGTTATTTACTATCATAAGCATATAAACGTACATTTTAAAAGATACAGTATGTATTTTCTTCAATTACATTGTCAAGTTGTTTCACGCATGCCAGCACAAAAATGCTTCATTTCCACACAAGAAGAAAATTTAAAATACTACTGTTTGGATTTTTAGTTTTTACGAACAATAATGCAATCAATTAAATAAAACATCGTTTGAATTCCCATCACATTTAGTTCAACAATTTCAAATTGATTTGCTAGAATTGCCAGTGAAAGTTTATAATAAAAAGGAGAGTATAAGAATGCATTTCTTGCATTTGAATTTACAAGTAACTCAACAGTGGGTATATATTTCATTAAAATACTAAAATTTTATATATACACAGTCTACAAAATCGTTATGTTTATGCGCTGATGTTGATGGGCTCACCATTGCCTTTGAAAATTGAAAAATAATTGCCAGACGAAATTGGGTACATCTGTCGAAACGAAAGAGAAAATAGTATAAATAACAGTTAAGAAGACGAAACAGCACTTCAAGTTTCACATTTTCATCGGATTACTCCCAACGGTTATCACACGCACACCTCATTCAGAATAGTTCAGTCACAACTTGGCAGTTTTTACTTTATCATTACCAACAATCACACTCCTATAAAATAAATAATTTCATCAAACGAGATTTTTTCCTATTTTTTAATTATTGTTTAGAACAGTCTGTCAGTCTTCATCATCGCTCACCTCTTCATCGCTGTAATCAGATTCCGACTCGGATTCTCGTTTCGTTGGCCGCAGTGCTCCTTTCTCGGCTAGTTCTCTGACCAATGTCGAGTCTACGCATTCTGCCAGTTGGTAAGCCGTGTAACCAGCGTATGTGGGCGTCTCCAAGTGGAGTCCGCTCGGGCCAATCGGGCACTCTTCCAGCAGAAACCGAGCCACATGGTAGACACTGCGCTCGATGGCCAAGTGGAGAACTGTTCGACCGCTCTTTGCTTCCTGCACAAAACAATCAGTTTGCCATTACACAAACAGTTAAAAATGGGAATATGACAGCAGAGAGTTGGTACTGTTAACACCTGCATAATAGCTGCATTATGGTATCAATTAAAACCTACCTGAACAATGTTACAATTAAAAACTACGCGTTCATTATGAACACCAAAAAGAACACATCAGCATAATCGATACATTCGAAAGCCAAATCGCTTGTCTCTGTAAATGAGCGCAAATAGAAAGTGATGAACCTACGTGATGAAAACCAGGCACTTATTGAAAGCCTCTACGTGGGTTTCTCCAACAGAACACAAGGCTACCTCATGCAGATAACAATAGTAATTTGAACAATGCATTAGCATACTGTATGCAAATTTGAACTGAAATTATTCTGTCGAGTCACAAATATTGGGAATTAACAGATTTGACATAACTTTCAAAAACAAGCAACCAACAATGTAAACATGAACAATTTGCGACATCAAGAATACAGAAAGTTGAATAATATTTTACAAAAATGTAAATAACTTGTGTACTCGAAAGTACAGCATCTCTTTCGTCTTATCTGCAACTGAGCGCACTACTCACCAGAGTACTGCCCGATCTATTTTTAGCTCACTAATGATATGGTGCTATGCCCAATTGTCTTCCAGGCAATGTTAACCTTATTAGTGCCAACTGTTTATATGAAGACTAAGTTGAACCAAATATGAATGAAAAAATATTTTCCATATGTTATAAAGATTCAATTTTTTATATTGCCGTAGAATTGGCAGAAGGGTGCAAACTCAATTTTCAAAATGGTTCAGCAGCAAAAAAACATCTTCAAACTTCAGTTTTGCATCAAATTTCATGAAATGTTGCATCCTTAGAAACATTATTTAAAGATGATATGAGCTCAACACAAGCAAACGTTGAAATATTATTAGTTAATTACTTCTATAAGATATGACCGCGAAGCCATGATGCGGCTCGTCGTTCACATCTTTTCGTAGTTGTAATTGACCAAAGGAACACGCCTAGACCTACACATACCAGCACTGGTATCAAGTCGACAGAAATTCAAAAAATGCTTTGTAATAACTTAAAATGAACACGATGCTTCATCCGCTGTAACAGTTATAACTAATTCAATATCATTATTGAGCAATGGTTGACAGAACGGAAACCTAAGCACGATTATTGTGTTGCTTACGCCAAAACATAATCATGTATAATTCTGCTGCATTACGCATCCGAGATGTCATCTGACCCTTCTATTAGTTGGCCTACTGTGAATGTGTATGTTACTTACGCACTGTCAACAAGTGAAGTGATGATTACTTTTTTTTTTTTTTAATGCTGCTTAACGACCCCACCAACAGCTAGGTTATACGGGGGTACGAATGAGCGGTTGAAAATGAAACGATGATAGGTGAAAAGACGTTTACAAAAACCCATGCCTTATGCGGGACTCGAACCCACGCCCAACGGTGACTTCAGTTACTACCGCTAGCGATAATTGACTTAGCCACCGGGGCGGCTGATGATTACCTAAATACTGACAATGTCGCTTGCACCCTAAACAGAGAATTGTACTAAACAGTTGCTTACGTCCATTTTAATCAAGATGTTGCTCACACCATGTTTGAATTGATTCAACTTATCGAACTAGGTAGGAAACAATACAAAATTGAAAAATTGCACGTATTTCAGTTTGGCCGTTCTACGTCAATATTTTGTTTCCAGTTGAAAAACCTTTCAGTATCGGGAAGAATTTTTTGCACACGAAGATAATTATAAAATAAGATTAAATAAATGGAATTATCACTTGTAACGGAATTGAAGCAACACATGTCGAGTGGATGTTGACAATTTTCAAGCAGTTTTTGATATCCAATAAATCGTGCACTTGGCACTCCAAGGGTGCCTAGAAAGTCACACCATCGGGCGTGACACAGAGCACACTTATGATTGTCTCGAACATGTATGCTCTGTATAATAGTCAAGTGTCACCTTAATTAATACTGTATGATGGTACTAACCCTAGCGTTGATGTTAGCACCGAACCAGAATAGGTGTCTCAAGGTCTCCACATGGCCTCCCAAAGCAGCCAAGTGCACACACATCTCTCCTAGAACACAAATTAGTACAAAGGGTCAAAGGTTGCTGAGGTCACTCAAATAACTTATGACCATGACAATATGTAGCCAAGGAATGTAGGCTGATTCAGAGGATGGTAAATCACTGCCTAATAAGAAATTAAGTCATTCAGGCAGTATCACAGAATCAGAATTGAAACTCATTAGATAAATCATAGAACAGTAGTCTACTTCAAAGGTCATCACAACCCTGAAACTGGATTTTAATGAATAATGAGGATATTTATTACCCTAATTTTAGAGAAAACTAGAAATCATTATCTAATTTTCAGAAAATTTCAATGATTTTCTGCCCTCCAAATATCATGAGAAATGTCAAAGGCATTACCAATTACGGGAAAAAATGAAGAAAATTGCGTGAAGTCTGTCAGCATTCAGAAAAAAGGCCGGGTCCTGGAGGACAAATTAATTACTGGTAATTATAATGTCTGGAACTGAGATGGTGATTTCTAGTTTTCTCTGAAGTTAGGGAAAATAGATATCGTCACTATTCATTAAAATCTAGTTTCAGGGTTGTGATGTCCTTTAAACCGAGAGCACTGACGGCGATAAAACAAGAGCAAAATATAATGTGGATCAATTATCTTCATTATAGCATTTCAGTTAATTTGAATTCAGTTTCATTAATAACCCTCAGAGTCAGGTGAAAGTCACTAGTCAGTCAAGAAATGATGACTTCATTGTGGAGTTCAACAGAGAAAAATAGCAAGATGGTGAAACAGTTTAAAACCTACATTCTGGGAGTCAACAGTTGGAGTCAGACGATGAACAAACATAAAACTGGGTACTAATGAATAGGTTGAAGAATGGATTCACCATGGCAGAAATATATCTAAAAGATACTCTTTCCCATCCCATCAACATAACAGGAGCATTACTGCATTGCATAGTGTAAAAATAGCGCACCAATCATTGTAATGACCACTGCAATGAGTAATGATGAGAAATGACCATGTAGAAATGGAAATTTCCACTGTCGACGGCATCTTTCTCGTCCACCAAACCACGCGGTGAGTATAAATAGACAGCCTGTAGCTGTTGTGGTCCATATCCAGCGTTCGCGGTCGCTGCCAGATGTTGGAGCTCACATCAAACAAGCTACTCTCGGTGTACTCGGGATGCCGATACATGACTCAGAAGCCTTCTGCTTCCCCCCCCCCCCCCCCTTACCTCATTCCTACCAACACGTCTTTACATACGTTATTTCGGGATAAAGGAAGAGAGCTGGCTAATTCGGTTACTCTATTTCGAAACGTTTTCAGGAATTTTGGCACGAAACCCGATTTTTCGTTAAAGTTCAAACACTTTTTTTTTAAATGCCAAAAAATATAGCCAAAAAAGGTGTTTCCATGTTTAGAATGATTGTGATTGTCCTGAGCATTCCCACATTGTTCGAACCAACACAATCATGGCAACATAGCAGAATCTACTTTGATAAGCGATATAATGTTTGGAAGGAAAAAGTACGAGAATGGCAATTGTCAGTTAGGTATGGCAATGAAGCTGATAACCCCTCAGGTCACGTGGTAAGAGCGTCACAATCATTACTTGCCATTGACTGATAACAAATGGAAGGTCAAAACCAGGGATGTCCATTTTCGTCCACTACAGACGAACAGCAATAAATCAGAATCATTCCTTTTATCGAAAGTACTCGGAAATAAATACCAACGCTATTAGTTTTGCTCGGTTTTCCCATAGAAATGGATCATAATATGTATAAAACCACAGGTGAAATACTCCGGCGATGAGACGGCGCGGTCAGATAACATGTTGGGGTGATTGGTACTAATGTCCTTTGACCCCATCAGGCGTCGTTAAACAACGTCACCAGTCCACGACAAGCAAGCAGTGGAAATGGAACGCAAAGAGAGGTGGCTATAAATATGTACGAGGGCGTACCAAGCCACCGAGACAACAACCAAATCAAGTCGTGTGGAGAGTTATGCCAAGTTAGTAGTTATTATAAATAAATTTGGCCATATGGAAGACGCCGATGTATTTCAAACGGCGAGTACACACCAAACCTCGTGCTTGGTTTGATTATATATTTTCCTGTGGGATTTCCCACCGTTGCTGTTAAATATATCTCACTCTCGAGTCAACTTCGCGAATACGGCATAGCTGAAAGCTAAGTAAATACCAGTGTGTACCTTCGACGCATGACTAACTGCACGCAACCAAAACGCATCCGAATACTACCCTATTCCCTACATACGCTAACAACACTAAAAACGAATAATGATAATAACTAGAGATCGGATAGTTATGCAATATAAAACATTGAAATATGTAAAAATCAATGCTCATATATGCAAAACAAAACGTCAAATATGCAAAAACATGCGAAATAGGAATTGTATATCCGATGGGATGAGATTTGAAATAATTAGCATTATTAAAGAAAAAACAGTACGTCAACACATTCGTTATTTAATATACCGTCAGTTTTCTTGAAAATATCAATATAGGTCCTACTACATGTACATTACATTAATGTTTTTAAATTTTAAATGTGCCATAATGAATTACGCATAATTTACTAAAAATGATGTACTATTATGCAGTTGGCATACGTGAAGGAATTATCCCTCTCCTTGCCTCCTACACTATCCCCCTGCAATCTGCATTCTCGGATCTCCGGGCGGTCAACTGCCGGTTCGGTTCGTCTTTTCACCAGATTGTTTTCATACTGCGGTAAAACCCATTCTAGTCAATACTTGTTATTGAAAGCTACGAGGAAAGAATAGCTGGAATTGATCTACAAAACTAAAAAAATATATAGGTCTACTTATGGACATTTACATTTTTTGTTGAAAAAATGTTGAAAGTAAAGTAAATTGGTTGTAAATAATGTAAAATATTAAAATATATCGAAACATGCTAATAAAACCTTAAATATCCACATTTCCCCAGAAATGCCCAAATACCCAAAACGAATGTAAAAAACATATTTCAAGATTCAGGGAGGTCTGAAATTGATACATAGATGTTTTTGTATCGTCTTGTGAGCCTAATTTCAAATATAGATTTTGCATAAATATCCTAGCTCTTTCCATTGCCAAAATGTTATTCCATTCATAACTAAATTGCCGTGATGGCAATTTCCGTTTACAAATCTACAGTCATCTTCATTACCACAATAGCATTCAGTAATATTGAAAATTATTTATTGCCATTAATTTTCCAATGTAATTAACATTATATTAATGAACGAACACAATACACACAACAATTTAATTAATTTTGATTATTCTGAAAATACTTTTATTTCTCTCAGATTAGCAAAATGATATTGTATTATCGGTATTAATGATTGGGTTGTTGTCATAGCTGAATTATTGCGCATTTCTACCGATTGTCGACTGAATGGTCCGTGAACCGTTTCCATAGGCTTTTCCTTAGGTTTCCATAGGCGTTTCCATTGCCAACAAGCGTTTTAGATCCACCCACTACTAGACAAAACAACTCAAGAACGCAGTCACTGAATACATTGAAATTTAATTTCAATTATTTACTAAGAGAGAAAGAGCAAGAGAGCGAGTGAGAAATAAAGAGGGCGAGCAGGAGAGAAAGAGAGAGAGGAAGGTACTGCCGATATAACATTTCTTTGGTCAACAATTGAATATACACACATTAAATAAATACTAGAAAATCTTCTAGGTTTGGTCCGTTTGACGTTTCCGTACATCAACAGATGAATAAAGTAAACTTCCTTCCATTATGTGTTGGGATCGATATACTTTAGTGTTGGGAGACGGTAATTATAACATACACACATACATACATATTTACAAATTTATAAATATATAATGGTTTTATGAGGTCCGTGACCGTGGTACCCACACTCCCTCTCAATTAGGAGAACATTCATTCTGGAAGTGGAATCATGTTTCAGTTCCGCGTCTGAACTTTTATTCGTTCAATCAAAATATATTTATCGGTGACTGCTTAGCTGACTGATGAGTACATCTCATTTTCCTTAACTTCAGACGAAAAAGCCTTCACAAATTCTGACAGTAAGGCCAGAAATTATTCAAATGTAAATATTGCCATATCCCAAATAGAAAGTCCATCGTTCTCGTACGCAGCCAATAGTGTGGGATTTAGAAACGCAAGCGAGGTTATCTAATGTGCTTTTCACTGGGAATGTGAAACTATGCGAGTGTTGCAAGCGAGCCAGACGGGGGAATCATGAACAGATCGGGAAACCCCAAGTCTTCGTATGTTATTGTATTTAGTGAGTGATTACTGATTAGCATTCAAGCGCTGATGCGAAATATCTCAATTCTACCACGAGGCGCTTCACAGCCAAGCGACCAGGTCGGGAGAGGAAACTAATAGTCCGCCACGGGGACGTTCCAATATCGGTTGATCAAGAAAAATCTTCCCGATCAATAACCCTTAGCCAAAAAATTAACATAATATTTAAATAGTAGTAATAGAACAGCCAGGCTTCATGCGATCCGGGAGACGAGGGGTTTTCGAACCCGGTTCGATCCCCGCCGCCGTCCATCTTTACAGTTTTTTTCGTGGTTTCCCTCTGTAGGAATGCCGGGATGATTCCCGCCATATAGGCCACGACCGCTTCCTTCCCATTACCCAAGAAACCTTTATCCCATCATCTCATTAATCATCCATCCGTCGCCAATAGATCATCGCTATCATTACAGCGCGTTGTTAAACCCAATATATAAACAAATAACAGCCAGGCGTGGGAATAGAACCCTGCTCGCAAGCATGCTAGGCAGATGTCCTACCGCCTGAGCTCACCAGACAAAACGGAGAGTTATACAAATAACCTGAACAATATTGTTTCGAGAGCCTATTAATTTCCTGTCCCGACCCGCTCACGGTCGACACTGCTGTTGTTGGTTGGATGGCCGCGAGGGCTTTCTTTTCAAACCAGGTTGGTAACCGGGGTTTATTCCATAACCTCCGGCAATCGTATTGTACCGCACGAAACTACGGAACCGAGACAAATGTACACTTGCCGTCACAGAAACTCGCCCACAATCAATCGCTAATGTTTCCATCGACTATGCATGGAATGCGTATGCGCATCTGTTTTCTGGTTTCAATGCTTATGCATGCATGCATTTTTTAATGTTTTAGTGGCCGCAACCGTACTAAAACTAACAATGGGAAATTTTTACAACACTTTATTGTAATATATCAACGATGTCTGCGTTGGTCAATCGCTTTTTTTCAATGTTACGACAGCGTGATCAGCTTCGGAGACGTCTGTTGAAATCACTTACGCACGAACTCTCCGCCCAGCTAGTTAAGACCAACTTAATCGACGGATAAAATGAATATCTTATACTATTGTCTTCCATTACGGTTGAAAAGTCAACTCAACTTCAATGGCACAGATATTTGTTGAACGAAATTAGAAATTCTTCTTAGTGGCCAATGAACTATTGATTAAAAATTGTCTTTAAGGTGCGATAATTACGATAGGTGACATTTATTCGAAAGGATCGAGTAATGCATCATAACATTTCAATTTTCAACTGAAGAATACAATACAAGCGCCATGCTATACAACAATTAATGCCATGTAATATGTAGTCCCACTCCACTGAAGAAGCAGGTTCCGCTGTGACCGATAGCCATCACAATCCACCAGACCACCACGACCTGGGTAGGTGATATAGAAGGGGGTGGTCATAAGGGGGATATAGAAGGGGGTGGTCATAAGGGGGATATAGACGGGGGTGGTCATAAGGGGGTGGTCATAAGGGGGATATAGAAGGGGTTAGAAGGGGGTGGTCATGAAGTGGAGGGGTGAAAAGAGGAACATTGCTTGACAACTATCCAAGTATGTTTTTCGTCTACGATTATATCTCACGTACTATGAGGAGACATTAGGAAAGACCCCCCAGTTGCAGCTAATTGACCATTATATTTCAATTTTTATACTTCGAAGCAAAACATAAAAAATATAGCTGTTTCGAAGATACCAACGAAAGGGATCTGACATTGAGAAAATAAAGGTACATTGAAAGAGTGCCATTTCACAAATCGTGTATATACTCTTTATTACACCTCTATATTTTTATCTATCATTTAAAATTTGAAAATATTCAATATTAAACTGAACTAGAACTAGACATATTTCACGAGAAACAAAGTACATAGGCCCTAATCAATTGTTAGTGTCATTCTCTTTTTCTTTGACATTGAGTGCTAAAAAATGATACATACTCGAGTGGAAACGTGTTGAGGTTTAGGGTTTAGGGTCTTGATGACCAAGGTTCGACGAGTTACGATTCAGCAACGCGTGGGTATGTTGAATGATCAAGGAACTGTGATGGTGTCAAGCCTTAGCAATGCAAGGTCTACTACTAATACTACTGGCAGTCCGGTATCGGGAATACCCCAACCTTCAATAGACACCCTGGGCCGGAGGCACGCAGGCCATACTGACAGATGCCAAGCATGCGTGACAATAACCACGTCTATGATAAGTGGTAGATACAGGTGGGCGCAAGTGCGAAAAAAGAACACCACGGTTACATTTATATTATTGATAATAAACCGGTTAAACTAGAAAATGACGATGACAAAAACATAATTAATCGGCCATGAATAATTCCGCATTAATAATTATTCGCACAATAATTTGTCATTTGTGTATGTAAATAGAGACAATTACCACGATGAACTGAAGTGCTATCGTAGGATAAGCCTACGAGCAAGTAGTACCGATCTTGACTCCCACCATAGACTCAATGCTACCACCTAACTAGTTGAATGGAAAACAAATCGTTTCATCGGATTCGACACATACTGTACATTCGGCTTTCACCTTGACTAGTCTTGCCAGAAAAGTACGGATCACATCGTCATATATCAGCCATTCCAATGATTAATTCCATTCTCCGGAGATACGATTAATTGACTAGAATTCTCAGTTCTGAGAATCTGGACAAATTAGCTGGGAAAGGATGATAAATATCTCATTGTATGCGTAACTGCTTGGCGTAGGAATGGAAGCGGAAATCATAATCATAATATATGACTACACATTATCCATTCGCCAGGCTGCTTGTATGCTAGCACATAGCGTCAGGTGTCAAGCAACAGGAAATACAATATAACGTTTGATAGTTATTGACAAGGACCTGGTTTTCCACATTTAATTCAAGCAATGAGATACAACTATTATGCCAATAATTAATAGAAACTATATAAACAAATTGCCTCCCCCGTAGCTCAGTCAAGGGAAACTGAAAATCAGGTCGGGCAGGTCAGGTTCAGAGTCCCGCACAAGGCTTTTATTTTTGTAACCCATCATCACTACATCAGCTCCCGATCATTCGTACTCTCATATCACCTAGCTGTTGGTGGGGACTAGGGGATCGTTCAGCAACATTTAAAACTATGACGAAATATAGCTGTCGTAGGTTCGAGATGAGATGAGAGTACTAGGCTATGACTATATTCAATTCCTTCCAGTAACGATCGCACGGTTCCGTTCTCGATAACACGCATGCTTGCATGGAAATTAAGGTTTAACCCATTGCAACAGGATGGGTCCGAAGTCGATTTAATTATCGATGTCAACAATTGGTTAAAAACTGATTATAAAAGTTACAAATCTGACGTACTTGTAAGGCTGTTAGCACATCGCACTCGACATACGGGTAATTGCGTCACAAAAACAACAGCTGACAATCTTATTCACGTATACCGATTTAGTGATTACTGAATGCAGCATGATGAGTAATGTTATCGTATTTGAATCTATCATGAAGGCAGGCCTATGATTGTCTGACCCTGCACAGATATAGGACAACTAAAACATGGCTTATAATCAAGGGTTTCTACACTTGAATCTTTTTATACGCAGTGTAAAGCGAAACTCAGGCGCCCAAGGATAGGTATACGTACAACAGTGAGAAGGGTAACCACTCCTGAAATCCGGTGTACACTTCACCTCACTTGAACAACCCCCTGAAATCTGCATTTTCGACTTCAAGTGTACACCAAATTTGGGAATTGTTAGTTAACCCCCTCGCAGACGGCAGCCGCTACTGTATAGTACAGGCACCGCAACATATTTGTGAAAACTCAACAAATCGATACCGGTACTCACTATCGACCAGCAGAACTGCACAAATAATACGAGTTTCAGTTACGAGTTCCCGAGTTACTTGGTAGGCATCAAACTAATACTCGTTACTAATAACTATTACTCGCTGCTCAACATGTTTTAAAAATAACAAATTGTGATAACTCTCATAGATTCCACGAAGATGTCGAGTATTGAGATGGGATTGTCCAGTACAACTGCAATTGTCTATACCAAGTTATCGTGGTTGTCACATTTTGTAATACCACCGGCATGGTAAGTTGAACATCAAGGTAGTAGTCGAGGAAAATCCGATACTATGTAGGTCAACGGTGCAATTAGAATAGTGGAGATGATGGAACAGAATAATACAAGCAGGCAATCTAGCTAACAATAAGGAAGGCGGTCGTACATGCGAGTCAACAATGTCCATTGATGAGAAGAAGTAGGAAGCTCTCAATTGACTTGAAAAAACACGACATTCCTCCGCGTCCTTGTAATTGTGGTCAACATGATTGCTATCAATCAGCTGACTTCGGGCTAGCGTGACAAGACCAGAAAAGGTCCAGAACTGGTTGGGGCGGTAACTATTTCAGCACCATTGATATCCACTGATAATGGACTTAGATTTTCCAAATTTGAATTATAGCCAAGTAAATTGCTTCCATGTCAGAATTGACCGGAATGTTCTTTTGTGCATGTCGTGAATGTTGGTTCTCTTGCTCAAAGATTTGTTGTCAAACTTTTTTAAAAACTTGGAACTGTCGACTACATGACATGAAAAGACACATAAAAAGCGATAAGAAGATGCACTACACTCACTCCAAAACGTATTCCAGTGTGACGCTTTTTATCCCATTTTCATCATCTCTGACTCCCTCCGTTGATCAATCAGCTAAGGCACCGCTTTAGAAACTGAAGTCACGGTCAGGCGTGAGTTCCGAATACCGCATGGGTTTTTGTAAACGTCCTTTCAGTTTCACCTAACGTATAACCTAGCTGTTGGTGAGGTCGCTAAGCATACAATAGGCCTAATAATCAGTAATCACCCCCAAACCTACTTCTGCCCATGAACCAATCATCCTACACAATGGCATGGGACTAGATTGTTAGAAGAATGTTTGGCGCTATCTAATACACGGTAATTTATTTTACTAAAATAAAACAGTCACTAGCATGGTGATGACGCAATCGAAAGAAATCACTATAATGATGAGCTGCATAAATTATAGTGATTGGTAGTAAGTAGTTGGTTTTCCACAGTACATTCACGATCATCAGCACCGAGTAGTATTGCTTATTTAAAGAACTGGCTGGCTTAAATATAGATTGCAAATAGAGAAGCATTATGAAAGTTTTGCAAATTGAATGGAATGTAATGTTGTTCCTAACTGTTAGCTTGTCAGGAAGAAAGCATCACATCTGTTACCATCACAGTTGGTCGAATCAGAAATAGCTGCTAGAAATTAGCAACTAGTAGCCTATGTGATAATTGGGATCTACTGAATACCCACTTGATAGAATTGGAATTTAGGAAGCATACGATGTAGCCAAGTTCCAGTACCAGGTACAAACAATCTAGCTTACACCAATTGGCTAATGAGACAACCCTCCACAGTTCATGGACCCGATGGTTTGAGCAGCTAAAAAAATCCTGTAGACAATTCGTTCCAAGACATTATAGATAAAGCCCATTATTGGAGATGGTTTGAGCAAGGAAAGGTAGTGTTTCAATTTTCATTTCAATAGCTATCAGGCCTAATGTAATTCATTGGATCTATTTTGGGACTGCTGGAAGAGAAGTAATTTTGCAATGCCATGCAACTCAGTCAATCTCCAGTAAGAATTCCCTATGACAAACGGTGAGAAAAATAGGAAAGTATCAGAGACGACTGGTTGACCAGATTCCTGATGAAAAGGTTCCCAAACTAAGCAATATCGAGAGTACAGAAGTGTAAGCATGACCGGAGCTATCTCTCTCTCTCTCTCTCTCCATTTCATTAATCTACACTTTTACCCAACAAGCAAACTGACTTTCTACAGAGCTGCATGATTAGCTATCGTAGATCAGGAATAGATGCAATTGTAAATAGGCGGAACTGAACACAATTATGTAACTAATTGAATCAAGACAGCACCAAGCACTAGGATAGCATTCAAAACAGGACTATTAAAGGTAGGCCTATGTGTCCTTGGGAATAGGTGTATTGCTATTCACACTTGCAGGGTACTAACATCTCATTAATATGAAGATGAATTAGAGGCTTCAGAGCTGGCAGGCATTTCAAAACTGTATGTGTCTTGGATTATTTCTTTGGAAACAGAACGAGGAAAAAATGTATTTTAAAAGCTATGTGATTGCTTTCATGCCTGCCTTGACATTTTTCTTTGATAACAAATTATTTAATTTATAAAATGAATGGGAAACAAAAAAAACAACCCCATATAGCCTACATCACTGAAATTGAATGTATTTCTGTAGTGTTGCAAGTATGCAGCACCAGTATGGGTTACCGATCAGCTTTTCAAATGCCTCAAGTGCAAACAGAATAGGCCAACTTGCTAACACTCTGTGTAGCAGTGGGAAGGAGTCTGTCATAGCCTCACATTATAAAACCATCCTAGCAATCACTTTTACTAACGACACATATCGGCAATCGATGCATATCGGGCAATAGATGCCCAATCTCCTGAATAGAATCAACAATTATCAACAGCTCTTACTGGGTTTGCTAAACTTTGCTAAAATCAAAACTATATGCATAAATAGCATTCCATTATGATCTGCTTTCATAAGCAGACACATGGGAACAAACCTGTGGCAATAGTTATACAGTATAGGTAGTGGAGGCCATTACACCACTGCTATGGTACCATTACCATCAGAACATCTCTTCTGAATTCATTTCACTGCTTTGACCATCCAGAAATCCTCTTATAAAGTTGCCCACTTAAGAAAGAGTCAATTATGACTCTTGCCACTAAATGATGGGAAGTTACTTTTTCCACTTTTACCTCTTAATCAATGAATTTATTGTTTGTAAAGCCAGACCTAATAATAATACCAATGATAATAGTAATAAGGTGATATCAATTCAAAATTAAGAGACAACTGTACTTCTTGCCTGTGACTCAATTTGTTTAAATAATTGCCCAGATATTCTTGTATTGTAATGATGTGATTTTTTACTTAATTAATTTTTAGGTGTAGGCCTATTAGGAATGATTTTGTGTCTATTATTTTCATTGTAGGTAGTAGATTTTAATTAAATAGTTCAATATTTTTATAGTTCAAATTCAGTTGCCATAACTTGCTAGTATGTTCATTTCTGCAAAATTTATCAAGAGCTTTTATGTGGATAATATATGTGTGATAATTGCTGACTGAAGCATCATTTGTTTTGATGTGCAACACTGATTCTGAAATGCCTGTGAGAAGGGTTAAGATTCTACCTTTTTTGTTTGGTGGTTAACAATGTGTTTCGGAAATATGATTCTTCTAGGCCGTCTTTTCATTCGAATTCCATTCAATATCAAGAACTTTGGCTCAGTTACACCATTTACCTCCATGCATATATATATATATATATATATATATATATATATATATATATATATATATATATATATATATATATATATATATATATATATATATATATATATATATATATATATATATATATGTATACAGTCCAAGTAGGCTCAACTACTTTTTGCCAGCCATATTGAAATTCAGACATTCGACACTAGCGCTATCCCTAGGTACTTTCACAGGCAAACACAAACGGATTGATATGCACACATATAAATTATTCCACTCACCATCATAGTTGCGCATTTCCAAGTCCTGCGGCACTTGTTGCAAATATGTTGTGTATTGAAGGTTGGCACTGTCTGTCTCGGCTACAGTCACAGGTTCGGTGAGAGCTTTAAAACACTCCATATCGCCCGATAAACAAGCTAGGTGGAGAGCCGTGTTGCCATTGCGATCTCGCAAGCCCACCTTACCTCCAGCAACAAGTAGACGACGTACAATTCGAGATTGTCGGGTAAGAACTGCTAGATGTAGTGGTGTCTAAAACAAGAAAAAAGCACATAATTATACATTTCTCGATCAAAAGACATGCAAAACACTACACTACAGTACTTAATGAGAGGAACTTTATTTCTCACGTAATTCAATTCATAGATTAGATGGGAGTGGTTAAGAGTGTCAATGACTGACGATCAATTGCTGTAAATTGTGAGACGTCGTTCAGTGACGAGGTGTGGGACAGGGTGCCAGACACCCCGGGATCATCCTTTTTGAACCACCCATCTCGGAATTCCGGGACATTTTGTTGAGACGATCAAATATCCCGTTTTTATAAAATCGGACATAAAATGCATTTTTAGTGTTGAAGAACCTATCCCATCCCAGTATAAACCTGAACAAAAGGGGAAAATGAAGAGAAACCTGTCAGGATAGTAGACCAAGGAGGGAATTGAACCCATCTCCTGAATGTCGGTTCAAGGTGCTAGCCACTCGACCAACCGTCTTCAGTTTCAGTCTTTTATATATATATATATATATATATATATATATATATATATATATATATATATATATATATATATGATCTATTGGCATTGATTGAATGATTCATGTGATGGTTTACCAACCATAATTACTATGCTTTCACTATGGCAATCTCACCAATATATGAATGATAAATCAGTTTCTGAATGCAGAGTAATTTACGATTCCTGTCCTCAACCCCCTGTCGCTCCACTCTAGAGAGTTTAGTAGTCGGTTTTGAATTTCCAGGACGATGTTATCCCTCTGCAGATTAATTACTCAAACGAGAGCCATTTCAACAAGCACTACTGTTATTCTTAAATGGTTAAGACATTTTAAAGAGAATTTGGGTAACAAATTAGAAGAAGGGTAGGGCCTACTTGCCGAAATTACTCGGGTGAACATTTTGACTATTTAAAAACTATTTAACCAATTGAGAGGATTATTCTTGTTACTTGTTAGTTCACAATAGGTAAAGCGTTATTGGATGTACCGATATATAGAAGATTCAATTGACTGTCCTGTCCACCCTATTACCTAGTAGGCCTACTAATGGTCAAATGTGGCCACCCCCACCATGCCTACTGTAGGACTACACATTAAAACAGCAGAATGAGCTCAACAGGTGGTTAGTGTTGTATGACAGTTAGATATTGAATGTGACTC
This sequence comes from Brachyptera putata, assembly GCA_907164805.1. Taxonomy (NCBI): domain Eukaryota; kingdom Metazoa; phylum Arthropoda; class Insecta; order Plecoptera; family Taeniopterygidae; genus Brachyptera; species Brachyptera putata. The sequence goes on along the minus strand of OU015463.1, from coordinate 8,423,464 downwards.
ACTTGACAGACGTCGTTCAAGATGTCTAGGTAGCCTGGATTAGGAACCATCCTTATTAAACTATAAACCACTTCAATAAAGCCTTGAATGATGGCAATATGCAGTTGGCTGTAACAGAAAAACAAAGTAATAATGCCAGGAGTCATACTTGAGTAAACAATCTAGTGACCTGCCAGAGAAAAAACACAACTCACGTGTCTCCGTCTTCATCCTGCTGGAAATATAGCTCCCACGTTTGTAAAGCATAGTCTTTCGAAGGGTGTAGCTGGTCTGACACTGACGTATGGAGTTTGTTAGTTGACGATGGTGTGACATTTATATTTGTACATGGATCTTGGCAAGACTTAGTTTTTGATGATACATTAAGATTATTTAGAGAAGTGTTTTTGAGACTCAAGCTAGTAAACTGATCATTTAGTCCCACATCGACACCACTGTCGAGCCTCATGTAGCTATTTGATCCTTTTTCTTCCTCGGGAGAAGTTGAATCTTGGGTTGATGAGTCTCGGAAGTTACTCGACGGGGATATCTCATCGGAAAGACACTCGGAAGAAACGATAGCTCCAGAAAGGAACCCTGAATCTGTACGCCCTGAATCGTATAGTGAGAACTTGCCACTATCTGAATATCCTTTCACTGAAGTGGGGGATGAAACATCTTGTTTCCACTGATGTTCGGAGCCATGAGAATGGGATTTTTGATGGCCAGATGTGCATGAATCTGAAACCAAGTCAGTACCGTCAATGGGGCTAGAAGAGGACGATTGCTGTTGATGCCACATAGTCACTCGATTTCAACCACAACACCCACAACAACGAACTACCCCTAAATAATAAATATGGCCTATTAGAACTAGGCTTAGTCACAAACACGTTCACTTGAAACAGCTGACTGGTCGGGCATAGGCCTAACTAAAAACGCAAACGGAGTGTCAGCTTGGCATGAATTTAAGCGATAGCATTTATGCATACACAAATAACATAGGCCTAGCATAGGCCTAACAAAGACGCATACTATGAACACGAAGAAATAGGGCGTAAGCCTAGATAGTCGATGTTTTCTTTTCGAAAGCGAAACCTTGGCGCGGTAATGAAAAATACAGCAAAAGCGAACCGTTGTTTATTATTGTATTGTATAGTATTTATTTAGTTTAGGTTAACACGACCAACGGAACGTAAACCGTACTACGCGATTGCCACAACTATGTAATAATTCACTTGAAAACTTGAACGATTAATAAAGAAAGGTCTTCGTAGGTATGTGCCTATTAGAAATAACGTTCTGTTCCTTTGAGCATAGTATGCTCGGAAGCCATTCACGACCTTTCTAGTTTCTGTATCGCTATGTGAGGTGAGAATACTTTGTATGGATCGATCCGTCGACTGCGGAGTGGAGTAGGGAGGGAAATTCCCAGAGCGGGCGGAGCAACATGAGGAGCTACACAGCGGACTGTGTCACTGAATAAGAGGTGGATTAAAACAATACTTTATGACGTTTATACGTGAATATTAAAACATACAATAACTATAAGTCTGATCTTAGTAAAATCAACTGATTCTATAACGAAAATGTTGGTTGCATTCAAACATAATTACTAGCTTCTTATATAGAAGAAAAGCAGCAGGTGGTTGACTTGACTCCAGTTTGACTAACTTCTGAGCGGCATTTATTCAAACAGAACGTAACCAGACGCAATATTTATTCCAATTATTTGACTTTGATAGTGATACCTACATGCATTCAGTTGTTAACGCCAATATGGAAATACCTACCTACATTCAGTTGTATAGATGTATAAGCATAGAATGAAGAACTACAGCTTCTTTATCTGTGGTATAGGTATGGTAACTAGGCCTACTTTGATTTGTTATGATGAAAGAACAGATGAAAGAACAGACAAAAGGGGAATTCTAATTGTATTAAATTTTGCGACACCGCACTTTAATCTTCCATTTTTTTTTTAAATTGAGAAGTCGTTTCCTTGAAAATTGCTATTTCATGAAGCATTTACACATCCTTTTTTGGCATCTGTGTCTATTTGAGTGAACCAGAATATTCGAAAAGAAATTGAATTTTGTCTTCTTGTTATTAATGACCACTCGAAAGCTGAACAGTCATAATCACACAATGCCTAAAACGAGTGTCAATTTTTAAGAACTTGCTCAGTCAAGTGGTACGATCTACGACGGTTCAGTATGAGTTAATCAATACAAAAAAAAATGATTAAATTACACCATTCATTGCTATTGTCGTGTCGCCGAGTAAACATACATCTGTACTGTAGAAATGATAAATACATTTGTGAAAACATAACAAGTAGGTCGATCCATATAGAAACGGATTTTCCATACATATGTGTTTAGGCTAACTTCCAATAATCAATGTAGAAATTGGAAAAACCATCCAGAGGAAAAAACCTATTGTACGTACGATAAGAGAGCTTATCATATACCGACAAATTATAATTCAATCAAGTCAACAATAAAAATGTCGGTACAGTATTGTTACTTGGTCGGTCGCATGATAAATCAATTGTCACACCCCTTTTTCCAGATAAAGGAATGTAGTGTACCACTGCATTGCTTTATCTGGGGAACTACATCTGTGATTATTTCATCTCCTATATGTATTTGACAATATGATAATGATATGAGTTTAAACTTTAAAGACTATTAATAACCGTCAGATATGATGCCCCATTACTGTATAGCACGAGTGGCATGAAAAAAAATCCCGCGTCATCCAGAAGGATTCCAATATGAATGTGGATACCAGAATAACAACAAATATAAAATATTATGTTAATTGATGATGAGGATATTCAAATACTTCTCAGTTGTGGGCATCTGGCATTCGGACGTGCGGGTTCGAGTCCCGCATGAGGCAAGTTTTTATGAAAATAAATTATTTACACACACCGAGACGTGTGGCTGAGTGGTACACTGAACCGTCATTCAGGAGACTGGAATTCGATTCCCGTCATGGTCGACCATTCTGAGAGACAGAGAGAAACCGTGGTTTACCTCCGTCATCCAGGTTAATACCGAGATGGTTCCTTAACAAGAGGCCACGACCGACTCCTTCCCATTATCCAAAAACACATAATAAAATAACCTTCCATCTCATATATCATTCACAGACGCCAATAGATAGTAGTCATCAGTCGTGTCATTAAATCCAATATAAATAAATAATTTACACATTATCCGCTCATGCCTGCTCCCAAATGGCATAGCTATTAGTGAGTTCGTTTAGTACACCATTATAATCAACACGGGAAATTCTATCAATAATTCTATCAAATCTATCTAAGAGCTACATTCCAAAATGACACTTTGCTATTTTTTCTGTTTTTTGTTCTACTCAGATTTGTATAAACTGTACTTAAACTTGAAATCAACATTGTTAAAATGACGACTAGTATTTAGAATCATCAATCAACTGCCACCGGGCCAATGGTCCAATACGGTCTAAAGCTGTAATACATTAATAATATTTATAATAATAAAAATGAATGAAGCTAACGCTGGGGTGAGGATATAATAACTCCTTCAGACAGGATATTTGTATTTTGTACCAACGAGAAATGACGCTGTTCGGAGCGACCCCTCCCCCCTCCCCTTTCCAACCCAATCACACTTATAGAGCGCGGGTGGTTCACGCCATCTCTCGATTCATTGATATTAATATTGAGTTTGATCCTAACCAAGATAAGATCTATCTGCGTCGGATGAATGATTAAAGAGATGATGAAATAAAGGTTTCTAAGAAAATGGGAAGTCTAGTGTGATGGAAGCGGTCGTGGCCTATATCGTAGGAACCATCCCGGCATTTGCTCAGGCTACAGAGGGAAACCAGTAAAGATAGACGGTGGCGGGGATCGAACCGAGCGCCTTCTTTCGAGGAGTGAGTGGGGCGTTATCATAACACCTACACTATCTGTTTGTCTGTCTGCGGTCAGGCCTTGGCGGATGCAGTTCCAATACAATTTCTACTTCTCTTCGTATAGCTCGTTTTTGTATTATAATTCCAATTTGAAGAATGGTAATACCAATAACTAGAAACGCAAATGAAGTTATTATGTTCAGGAGATGTTGTTGTACGGTGAAATTTTCGAATCTAGATTTATTTATAGCTTGATATTTTATAGCGGTTGTCTACATAGTTGATCAATTAATGAAATAACCGTCGTACCGAAATAGGAATAAGGAAAGGAATTAGGAACTATCATTTTTGAAACTGTAAAAAGGGTCGAGTGAATTATTTTGCCATTATTTTTGTTTTCCTACGACACTAGGCCCCTTACACTATATTTTTTCAACATCGCTAAAATAACAGGATATGATCGCACTTTACGATCGCATGAATAACAAACAAGAATAATATTATTCGTAATACTGGATCGATTTAATCAAAATATTTATTTATAAAGGTTCTGATAATTATTCAAATTTAAAACAACATATAAAAAAAACAGTGTGACAGAAATTGATATACAATACAAATATATTTATTTGTCCAATGATTTGACCCTGACGGTGTTCGTGGTCATAGGACGAGGTCATAGGGCTTGAGGCGAATGTGATCTGTGAGTGTTTTCACAGGAATTTGCCGACACTATGAAGCCTATGATGCGTTTGCGTAAGATGTCGGAAGAGATTCGTGGAAAGGAAGATACGGTGGAACAGTGATGCGATGAGCTGACCATGGTCACGTATGCGGATGCCCGAAGGCCAGGGAAGAAACATGGACATTTCCGTTTCGATCAGGCGTTTCGTTCAATTTTGTGGGGATCATTTTAGCGTCATTATTCTAGCGGTTCAATTATCGCACTCGATTTATTTGATTTTTTCACTCGGTTTGGGTGGATTAATTGTTAGCACTAGACAAGAAAACTTGATCTTTATTGAAATCCATCTGAGAATGACCGGGGATTGATAAGACCGCTCGACAAAATGAACTGTCCAAAAAATGAAGTGTCCGAAAAAGTTCGTAAAAATCTCGCTGAAAAAAAATGATCTGCCCGAAAAAAGTACTTCGAAAATCAAAGAAAACCTTGACCGAAAATCAACGTCTCCGAAAAATAATCATTCACTTTGTTTTGAGACTGTACCAAGGGTCTATGAGATCAGGCTCAAATTGAGCTAATATCAGACACGATTTTGTTGTCGTTCAGCTTGTTATTCGGGCAGTTCACAAAGTTGAGGGTAAGTACTCGAAAATATCAAATCTCTGAAGAAACTCTCTGAAGAATGAACTGACCGAAAAAAGTGACCACAACTACATATTTCTGATACGGATAGTACAACGATTTGGGCCTGACCTAATATAATAGACCCTTGGCACATCTCTGAAACGAAGTGAATTTGAATATTTTTCGTACAGTCTTAGTTTAGTTTTTTCAAAACTTGATTTTTTGAAGTACTTTTGTTGGTCGGTTCATTTTTCGGAGAGTTTGTTTCTCGGACAGTTTATGTATCGGGCAGATACAAAATTATACTTTTAATCTGTAATTACTGACGGTACGAGATCAAGTTCGCAAGATTTCGTGTCGAGTTCATTGGCAGAATGATCAAGGCACTTCTGGAGCCATGGCGCACACAAGCTACAAGTCCTTGACTTGATTGCAGATAGGCCTACGCTAACCTTAACCTTGACTCAGAGGGAGATCCAGAGTTTGACTGCAATTCACATTTACCGCGATCGATTCGTTCGAAATGAAGAATACTGAGTAATATTACATCCGAGAGGAAAATAGACCATATAGTTGTTTTCGAGAAAGAATTCGTACCCGGTCCCCCACCAGCACGTGACTGGTTCACGCCTACTTTCGCGCGAATACAAGCATCTCTTTAGTCTATGATACAAGTGTGCACACACTGGGTTCGATTCCTGGTCAAGACGAATAGAAAAACCGAGAACACTCTGATCTTGAATTATAGAGAATATGTTTGCATTCTTCATCATTATATTTCATTATATCATTAAGTTATTTGTAAAGATAATTTTAAATTTAAGTAGAAGTATTTGTAAAAAATATGTAAGGTAGCTGTCAATTAGGTACTGTACATTCTCAGAAGCCGAGCCATATTTGCATTGTAAATTAAGATATAATATTCAATTACAATATTCGACATTCGATGTTAGTGGAAAAATGATGAAACTATAGATGAGTCAGATCATCAACCTGCATTGAAGGCTAATAAAGAACACGTCAATTAACAACAAAATCCCCGAAGTAGAGAAGCCTTTTTATAATCTACATTTCAGATTTGACGACTGTCGGAATCTTGTCATTTGACTATTCTGTTGAACACGTCACCTATGTTCATGAAATGATTTCAACTCGATATTTAATGCAATCGTCCATTTGATTAAAACTTTGATTTGATTTATTAGATGCGAGGATCGTATTTCCGTACGAAACCCCCCTCGAGACATCCGTTGACACTTTACCTCTACCGTGATAATAACTGAGATCTATTGGCGCTGGTTTATTTTCTAGGTTGCCTCATCCTATAGACTCGACAAGAAGGATAGGAAGATTCATTGAAGTTAATGTTCTTATGCATATCCTGTAATTATGCCTAGAAAACGGAAATCTGATTCTATTGTCCTAATAGCATTTTACTTCATTGCAACACTGTTTATTTGTACTGTATAATATTCGGATGTACTTTCATTTAGTATTTACTGTATTATTTGTCATGTCCATACCGTTCTACGATTAATCTACACCAATCCAACAAATCTATTCTAGTCTATAATATTCTATTTCACGGTAAGACACATGCAACTTCATCCGCCCATCCACTTATTTAACATAGAAACTCTGGGGCTTTCCTTGGCCATTAGCTATGCATTAACTGTATGCTAATCGAAAACACGGATCAAGAGTGGATGCACTGCGTGATAGAGGAAACATCTTACACGCTGTACCGTATACCAAAGAGAAGTTTTTCAACAAGTATATAATGCTCGAATACGAAGATTTAAGTAGGCCTCTATTGTTGGATATTGAGAATAAATATACAAGCTTTTAAAAACAAATGAAGTTACTGTAGAGGCCTGTCAGTCATAATTATGAATTGTTATACATCACTGTACAGGCAGCAATATTGGTATAGTTTGTTAGGGCCTGGGCCTACGCTATAAAATGCGAATTCATTCAAATAGTTGGGCAACTAAAACGTGTAGAATTAACAATCTCTCTCTTTCTCTCTTTGTCTTTTTACGATTCCTTCTCTGACTATCAACAAATAAAATCACAAATATTTTGGATCAAAGACCAAATACTAGATCTTGGATTTGCTTTTCAAATATTGTTACAAAATATTGTGAATATTACAAATATTGTGACTTGGTTTATTTTTTCTATTGTTGTTTCATTTGAATTGTAACTGGTACTCCAAATAGAGAGAGAGAGAGAGAGAGAGAGAGAGAACCAAGGTTATATTTCCATTAACTGTTGATCAATTGAACATAAATCATACTGAAGTATCGTATACATAGCAACAAGAAATATTTCTCGTATAGGTTTGGTCGAAAAATGGATTTCCGGGATAAACATTTCGGCAATGAGAAATCACTGATGGTAATATTTTAGAATGACAGCCAATATTAAATTAACGTAGCAATTATAGAATGTGCTTCTACAAAATGTCTATTTTTGCGGATTCAGATCAGCTATTTCCTACTATTTCAAGTTTGTGCCATCATATAGATGATGATAATCCAACAAGCAACTGAACCGAAAGCACGACAGGATAATAATGATACTTCCACTCAGATAATTCATTATCAGTTTAAACATACAAATTCCCTTTGAATACAGATTTGAATACATTTTGAAAATTCTAGCCATCGTTCATCGCATCACTACATCCTTCACTGTTTATATTAAAACCATGTCTGCGCTGCGACGCAGGCATATCTGCCTATCAACGCAGGCCCTGCTTTGATAAGCAGCATGCTTTGTGAGATGAGTGAGATATCTGTATGAAATGTACTCGAAATTTAACCACTTTGTTATAGAAACTTATCCCGTTTTCACACAACACTTTATCCCACATCTTATTTAACGGGATGAAAAATAAAATCCATTCTTTCTCACATTATTCTTGTGGGTATTTTCCAATTTCAAATCTCGAGCTTCTCAGAAAGACAGTGCCAAGGTATAGGAAAATGTCTAGGACCTGAAGAGCGCGCACAAAAGAGTGAAAAACAAAGAATCAAACAAACAAACAGAAGAGAGGTCTTCGAAAGTGCTATATCAAATCAAATGGAACATAATATTTCGAATATCTGCGATATTATAAATATAATAATTCTACAATGTTACTGAAATGTGGCACAAAAAATAATAAGTACATAAAGCTTGCTAGATATAGTAAAAGGAGATCGATAATGATGGGAAATTCCCAGACTTTTCAAAGATAGCGGCAAATGTGAGCAAACAAATCCTACATAGGCCTAGTTGAGTAAATTGTATAGTGTTGTTTTTAACATATATTGAATTACCTTGACATTTGAATTATGGGCCTACATATAAATATAAATATATATATATATATAAATATAAATTCAAATTGACGAAGAATCAAGAAGTGATTAATTGTATTCCAAATATCATTTTGATTTTTGACACACTGATAATACTGCATATTCGTTTTATGTTCATTTCAGCATCATAAACGTGTGTGTAGGATACAACTTATTGAGTCGATCATTAGAGATGCCGTAAATTAGCTAATATACCTAATTGTATTTTTATCAATCTGCAACATAGTAAGCTCTCAATTGCTCAAGTAAATAGATAAGTCACCTGAACCTGGAGTACCTTTTCAACGAGTGTACATTTAATTGCTAAGGATCACCCAATTACACTATCAAAATGTTCGAAAATAGTTGATACGTGTTACGATAAGAAAAAACTGTATACAATTGAAATAGCTTTAGTACATTTTATCAATGAGGAAAACCCATCTACTGACTTTGAACCCACTTAAAAGACGTTAACACGTACTAATGATGTTCGAGGATAAATTCAGTTGATTCAATGAAATGCATGAAAAGGAAATGACATCATTCCATTGGACGAAGTACTACCGCCAATGACTAAAGAGTAGCGTAAGCTACAGCGTAGCTTAAAAAAATTGACCAAATGAAATATCGTAATAATCAAGTTGACAGTTCATGGAAATTCAAAGTGTTTTCATGCTGTCTACACAGTCAGATTACCGACATCCCTAACGGCCTTGTATTCTAGTAGCATAGCCTAGAAACAGACGTGTAAAAAAAATATGAATAAATGTAGGCCTATATCCTATATATTTTTTGACACAAACTGTTGAATATTTCATTACAAGCAGAAGACTTGGATATTCCTTAATATGTTGCAATTCAAAATTATAATATAGGCCTACGGTATATCAATACAAGAAGACGGGACGCGAGAATCGTTTCAGCAAATAGTTGACATTGACAACTTCTTTCGCTTCGCAAATAATTTCGTTTTCATGGCTTAGAAAAAACATTGTCCAAAATCCTTGTTAATCAAACACCATTATTATACTCTAAATTTAATCAAAATATCAGGCTGCAAAAGATTTGGTCCACGGACCTACAGCAACCATTTGAAACAAGAACGCTGCCCCCTGAACCGTTTTGTAGCATGGGATCGGTCTAAATCCCTTGACAGAAACAACTGTTGCACCTGTCACCTTGAAAGTGCCAGGGTGCTGCCCTGATACACCACTACATGGAATCTCATTCATAATTGAAGATCGTAACCTATATAGGCCTAACGTATCAAGTTATTGACTCGTAATATAACACGAAACCTACAATCAAGAGACCGGGGTTCGATTCCCGCCATGGTCGACCACCCTGACAGTGGGTTTTCGTAGTTTCCTTCTGTCGTTTCATCAGGTTGATACTGGGATCGTTCCATGACCGAACCTTCCCACTATCCCAAAAAAAAACTAATGAAATGTCATTTCATTCATCATTCACCGACGCCAATAGTGAGTTATCAATACGTCGCGTCGTTAAAACTCAATATAATTAATTAAAATAAATACACATGTAGGTCTGATGCATAATTTATAATACGCAACACATTCTGCTTGTGATAAATAAATATATTTCCCATTTTGAAATGTTCATATTCAGTCGCCTAGTTGTCTAAATGTTGTTGCTGTGGTAGTGTGGGAAATGCGGTCAAAACAATTCAAACAAACAATCATCAATGAAAGGGATCTAATGCTAATTACAAAAATATAAAAAAGGGTTTAAATGTACTTTGAAAAAGAAGTATTATATAATCAAATCACATTTCAAATTAGTTTGAAAGTGTCTCGATCAGCTGTTAAGTTGCCGCTTACCTGCTGTAACCGGCGAGTCTGTTATGAACAATACTGCGGCAGGCATAATGATGATTCTGTTCAGAGGCAGAGGCGATATTATCCCACCTTGGCCCAATAAACTGTTGTTATCACTGAACAAGCGATCACTACAGGACACACGAGCGGGTACTAACGCATTGAAAGATCACACAAGACTGACGGATGGCAAGGTAGCAGCAGCACATACAGGTAATCAGGCCAAAGAACTCTTAGGAAATCCCGAAACGAAACAGTTTCTACGGCCACCACAGTGTTGATAGAATAAACGGAAGAATGGAGAAAGACGATTGCATACCTTTTAGTACTATATATGTATGTAGCAAACAAGTGCATTGCATGAATAGAGCAAAAGGCAGATGATGGGAAATACCAAATTACTTTTATTTTTATACAGTTTACCTTCTTTGCCTCTCTACCTCTCTTTGCCTAACATGAGAATGATTGTTACTGATTCGAGGATCTTGCTTTTGAAGCTCAGAATTAAAAACAAAAGTTTTTAACTTTTATCATGTCACTTCACAAACAATTTCAATAATGGATAATAATGTGACTGGTATTACAGTATTAAAGTGACAAGTATTACATTATCGAGTGGGTTTAAATACATACAATTAGGTTGTTTCAATTTATTCACATGAACTGCTCTTTGTCTTTTACCGGGTATATTTTTTCTGCCACCTCTTATGTGGAACTTGACTTCATTTTCTACAGCGGAGCCTTAGCTGAATGAGCCACGGCCCAGAGAATCGGTTTTTGTTAATGAAGTGACAGGACCTACATGTTTCAAATACGATTTTTGACAAGTTTGACCATTAGTATTAGTAAACATTGACTTGGCCCTATTCTTTGGAGAAGAGATAATAACTTTGCGTTTCCACATACACACATCCGTTTGCTTTTGTGATGGTGTACTGATTCTTCGTATGTGGGGTATGATTGTACGTATTATATATAACTATATATATGTGCATATATGTATGTACGGGTGTGTGAGATTTGGAAGATCTGTCTGAATATAAGCCTATATCTAGCTCGGATTTCTCGCGGGAAGGTATTCAGCAATAAATAGATAAGATTGGGAAATTAGTCTAAAATTAAATTGATAATAATACGTCAATTGGGAGTTACTCATTATTACTACACAACAGTGAGCAAGCAATGAGGAATTTTGGTAACGCCGGGAACCCCTTGGATATCGCGAGTCTGGTAATTCCTGCATCACCACAAAGGCCCAGGAATGGCTCAAGTTCACAATAACTGCAAAGTTTGCACAAACTAGAATAGAATTCCTAATACAACTACAGTTCCATTTTCCTCACGATTTTCCCTTCTAATATATTTGTGTAGGGTGACTGTACTCTACTTGATTCTGTCTATTGCCTATGAATAGTGCTATGACTTTATGGGGCTATTGCATGAGTTCAATAAATGGGAAATTCCTATTAAATTGTAAATACCAAAGTAACATAGCTACGCTTATTTGGTACGCTGAGCAAGAGATGAATTAGCATAATACAACTTCCATGTTTATTGATGTCGGTGTAAAAAAAAAAACAGTTATTTCTGAATGTAAACTCAAATTAGTAGGCCCATGTGTGATAGTGAGACGATCACCATATCACCTAGACATATATTTCAAAACCAATATTTTAATTCAAAAAATATAATTAAATATGCATGTGTAGTATAGAGTGTGAATTCAAACTAAAGAAAAATAAAATGGTATTATTATTCTCATTTGCTGCCATTTGTCGGCCAGTGGTGTCCAGTGGTAAAAATTGTATCCTCTATAGATATAATTTCAACGCAGTAACATGTATTTTCTATGATACAATAGAAAGGATCGGTACTAAAAATAGTAGTTTACGTCTCGAATATTAGGCCTACAATTGATGATGATAGAGTCGCGACTATAGGAGGTTTCAACCGGTTATAACCCTCTGTAAACTCGAATGAAACTGAATAATTATAATTAAAGAATGATCATTATAATCATTCCTGAATGATTATACCTGAAGGTAACAACACCTGCACCTAAATTGGATAGGAATACTTCTACATTATATAGGCCTACTTGTGTTAATGATTGAAGAATGAGCGAATTCCCCGCGCTATTATTGCTGAATAATACGGGAAATGGTCGACTCCACGAACTGCTACGTTCTATGGGGGTACGACTGAACGGTAGATGAACCAATGAAATAATGAAAAGAATGGAAGGACGTTTAAAAAACAATAATGAATTATGCGGGATTCGAACCCACGCTAGACTCGACTTCAATTTCCTGAAGCGATGCCTTAACTGAATGCCCTCTTTTTCTTTCGTGGATAAGTTACGGGGACGCTGAAGAGCGTATACTGGAATTAAGTCGGTGCGGTCGTGTGACATGGGCTTCGGGGTACTTTCCAATGGATGGAAATGTGGTTAGGGTTCGGGCATGGAGTAGGGTTGGACCCTATCTTTGGTTGGACCTAGGTCTTTTGGTCGGACACCCAAACCCATGCTTCACTCAGTTAACATTAAACAAAATTAGTAATACAGAATTGAAATACCCACGACAACTCTATACATGTACCACGCTGATAAGTGAGCGAAGTTTGAAAATCTGCCTGCCCATATTTATGCATACAAGAAGTTTCGTATTGATCAGTAAAAAACTTGGATCATAGCTACACACCGTACCGAGAGATGGCAACAGCGTTCCAGAGCTGTATACTAAGCGGACAGCGGTAAAAAACAAAAATGTTTTTTCTTTATTTACTTTGGGTGGATTGCAAGAACGAAGTTTAACCCCGGTCTTGCAATCCACCCTTTGGGTTTAACGACGCACTGTACTGATGGCTACGATCTATTGGTGTCGGTGAATGATATATGATATGATGAAATGAAATTTTACTAAGCGATTTTGTATAGTGGGAAGGAGTCGGTCGTGGCCTGTTGTTAAGGAACCATCCCAGTATTGACCTGAATGACAGAGTGAAACCACGAAAAACCCCTGCCAGGTCGACTATGGCGGGAATCGAACCCCGGTCTCCTGAAAGACAGTTCAGTGTGATAACCACTCGACTACTTTTCTCGGTAAATAGCCTATGTATTTTTTTTCTACCACGGTACAAATTTCATTAGTTTCTTATATTTTGCTCTAAGCATTCAAACTAGTGGAAATGCTAAATGATTTTTGTATGCATAAAAAGTAAAAACAGAAAGGCAAAAATACGTGTTCAAGTGATTTGATCGCTATCAGCATTCCTCCTGTCTACATCGAAGTCTTTTTTTGTAGAACACATCTCTCACAAATCTGAAAATAACAGTTCACAACTCAATCAAGTAAACGTCGAGGATCACAATAATCCGATTCAATCTATAATTCGAACTTGCTTCATCATGCAACACTTGAAGACCCAACGATTCACCCTCATGCTTCCTAGCTCTGGAGAGTGCGCCACAACAATAGAAGATACTAAAAAGTAAAAAGTTGCATGGAAATCGTCGCTCACGCGTTTCTGTCATCGAATTATATATATATATATATATATATATATATATATATATTCATATATATATATATATATATATATATATATATATATATATATATATATATATATATATATATATATATATTCATATATATATATGTATATATATATATGTATATATATATATTCATATATATATATATATATTATTGGGTATAACGAGTGAAGATCTATTGGCGTCGGATGGATGATTTTTGGATAATGGGAAGGAAGGTGGGAAAGAAGCGGTCGTGGTCTATATTGTGGGAGCCATCCCGACATTAGCCTAGATTACAGAGGGAGATCACGAAAAAACCTGAAAAGATGGGCAGCGGCGGGGATCGAACTGGATTCGAAATTCCCCTCGTCTTACGGATCACATGAAGCGAGCGTGTTAACCACTACGCTGCATGTGCCGGTAGTCGAATTATATAGTGTTACATAAATATAAAAACCCATCCAGGCATCCAAATATCCTACGGAAAAAATTATAATAATAAATCATACAGAGGATGTTCTCGTGAAAGCCACAAGATATTAACGTATGCTAAAATGTGCAATTATAATTAGGTAACAGTCATTACCAAATACACCTACTCATTAATTCATTTCTGTTATTGGTTCATTAAACCAACGCAATGTATTACTTACAAAGCTGAATACAGTTCGAGATAATATGCTAGATGGCTATATTATTAAAACTATACTAATAATTATAATGATGGGAATTGCACCGGGAAATATGGCGTACAATAAATACCGAGTGCTTGAAATACTTGTGGTTTAACTTTGGGAAATTTCAAACGGACAAGAGTGATTTCTTAGAAGGTTCTCGAGCTAAAATGTCTCGACGCAAAAAAGTATATTATGACAGGATACTTTCTCTGGTTATACCCTAGAGGTCTCGACTCCTCACTTCCAATGTCAGAACATAGAAAATCACTTATTGCGTAGTAGTTGTTTTGTGACTTCTTTAGGGGTTGGGAGAAACCCTGATTTTAGGGCTTAGGCCCGGAATTACCATCACGGGAATAGTTCGAACTAGTTACAACTGTTTGTTGTTAACACCACACGGATTACAATGCCTTTTGTTTTCACAAACTCTCGGAATAAAGATAATTAACTGGACTTCGAGAAATAAAGTATAGTTTGGATGCCACTCACTAGAAGCAAACATGTCTCAAAAAATGATGTATATTATGGTTTCTTCAACTTTTAGATTCGAGAATGATGTTTAATTCGACGTATAATTATAGCACGTAGTCGGATTTATTTATTGTAAAGATCAATATAATATTCTTCAAAATTCTTTCACAAATTATCAGTAGACCCGCCTATAATGAAAATTGAACCAACTCAGCGGGACACATGGAGAATAAATGAACAACTCAACTCGAACGAATCGACTCACACAAACCAAACATTATTTACGTTATTTTAATGTCTGAATTTAATTATTCCAGTAAATCTATACGCTAAATGTATCATCTATTACTATTTCCGACCATTTCATGTAAGGACACATACTTACAAGTTACATATTACAGTTTTACTATGTTTCTCATGATAATGTTTTCATGTTATTGTATTGCTTACAACAATTCTATTCAAACAAACGTTTATGAGTGGCTAGCACACTGTACAGTCAGTCAGGAGACCGGGGTCGACCATCCTGACATGGGTTTCTGGGATGGTTACTAAACAGGCCACGACCGACTCCTTCCCACTATCCAAAAACCCATAATAAAATAACCTTTCATCTCATCATTTCTTATATCATTATTCACCGACGCCAATAGATCGGAGTCATCAGTACAATGCGTCGTTAAACACAATATGCATTTCATTTAATTCTCTCGACAGTACATAATAATTAAACAGACAAATGAAAACAAAATAAATAAATAGAGAAAAGGACAAGCTCTTGTGTGCGGGCTACATCACAAAACAAGCACTGGACGGTATTTTTCCTAAGCAAACACAAATAAACAAAAAAGTAATAAGCCCTATAATAGAGAATAATGAACCAATACCAAGAAAATCCAAATTTAAATCCAGCGAGAGAATGCGAGAGAGAACATATTTTGCTTCGGTGCTTGGGATTAGTGAAGTTGTGTGTGAAACACGTTACCTTTACAGCCCTTATTGAAAACGTGCTGCATCTACGTCAATACAAACATGAGCGGCTACATCAATCAAGCGGCCTTGGTTGACTTGCGGCTCATCCATCGTTATCAGTCAAAAGATACCCGAACTGCCGAACACCAAATCAACTAGTCTATAACTAATATGCACAAATCACAATAGGCATTTTATTTGAATTCGATGTATTTAGTTATTTAGAATAAATAAATAGCTCTCACAATATGGATGTCGAAATGTGCTTTATAACTATATTACAAGTACAACCCAATTTTCAATACCATGAATTATTTTCATCAACAATGGTTTTAATTGATTGAGACGAGATCTGAGTTCAGTTAACCTGGCATCCTCCATCATGAATTTCATCTCTAAACATGGCTTATAATTTTACACAGTTTATGATACTGATTTTTGATTAACTCGATCAAAAATCACTTTCGATTAAGCTTTTAAGCTGCTTTCTAATACTGGGCGCTAGGTTAATTCTGACATCCACCCTCCTTTGAGAAATAAAGTATACCTTCAGGCAGGGCTTAATTTGTAAATGAAAAGGAACTGGAATGCACCCCAAAGTAAACAATCCCTTCTACTCCCCCCCCCCCCCCCCCCCACATCAACATCGACATTACAAAAATATCATGGACAAAATACAACAGATTGATTAATTTGGCCTTAAACCTATTGGAAAGTATAGAATGTATTTGACATTGTTATCATCTTTATTGAATGATAGTTATTTATAACAAATGATGATAAAAAAAATTCTCAGAATGGGAAAATATTTATTCACCTGTAAAAATTGAATTGCATGAGAAAAGTATTAGTGAATGAATGAAAATCTACCCTATCTTTGCTATTTGATCATTTTGAAACTATAACTTGTATACCGGTTTCAGAAAAGGAACCGGAATGTCATTCTACTGCATATAGGCCTAGGCACAATTATGGACCTACTAATAGATTAATGCACGTCAACCAGTGGCGTAACAAGGTACGCGAGACAGGAGTGCAAAATATATAAATGGGCCCTCCCCCTTTTTCCATATTTACCTCAAGTCACAAAAAACACTTGTGTGTCTCTAATTTACTATAATATAAATGTGATACAAATTTTCTTCGAATTTTTGTTATTTTTATTCATCCTTTTAAACAACATAGAATACTATTTAATATTTATTGCACATAAATTGAATTATTTCATTATACTCATTGATTGCTATTAAAATTATTTTGCGTTGCTTTTTGATCTGCAAAAATGTCTACGATAAGATTGAACCCGCACCGAGTCTCTCATTTATGCATCAATTTTTTTTTAAACGGAACTCTAATCTCAGTGAGCCCCCCCTACAGTAAATTTAGCCGTAGGCCCCTGCGCCACTGACTCCAACCCTATACTACAGCTGTTCGATTGGGGGCTGGGATACCAGATCTTTTCTTTATTCTCATATATACATTCTTCATTCAGAATAATGTTTGATGAATAATCTAATTCAGGATAGAAAAAAAAAAAATTGATTCAATAAAATCAGAGCCCAATGTGCACAAAGAAAAATATAGAATATCAGAGCATATAGAAAAATATGAATTTGTACAATATGAATTTGTACAAATCAAGTTTCATTGTCAAAATATTATTCATTTTTATTTTCAATACATTTTTTTTTTACACCCAGCAGACCCTGCGCCGCCAAGCATGTTGGCAGGCATCATCTATTATGTACTAGCTACTAGTTTAAGCTCTATGCAATAAAATATACATTATTAATATTATTATTATCATTGCGACCTAAATCATCGTAATCAGCGTTGTAGGACGTAAAACCTCAAGAATACAAGAAATTTTAAAAATTGATAAAAGCAAAATAACATTATTTAAAAAAAAAAATGAAAATAAAAACAAGGAAGTACCGTAACATGAAATTCAGAAATCAATCTATGGAAAATCTGATTTGTAGAATGAAATATGTTTTCTGGTACGTAGATATAAACTAACAAGATGCCAGTTGAGCAGTTAATTTTCTGGTCTGGCTTCTTATCGGTTCCGAGTGTTCGTGGTTTGTTAATGTGATAGTCGTAGATGCTCTGGGTATGCCGATACAATATGAAATGGGGCCACCGCGGACTTTCAGGCGTTTGCTAAACGTTGCAAGTCATCTCTCTGGCCTTTTTTCTATTTCTACAGCCTCTCGGATGATATGGGTATAGAGTCGTACCTCTATGAGGCTTTAGTGTTATTGAAATCTGTAGAATGGTCTAGCAATTACGAGCTCGAAGTCTTCAAGTCCTTTGATGACGATTGGCGTTATCCAGTCGAGACATTAGGTATCAATTGATAAATAAAATTATCATCAATTGAATGATTTCACTTCGAAGAGTTATTATTTTTAGATACTACGACGGTCGAATCAACTTTCCGTTGACATAGGTAGGCCTATATATATTATGAGAAATTAGGTTTTACAGTTTTACCACTTAGGGCCTACTTGATTCCGCAGTCTCATCGGGGACGTTGCGAAATGTTTACTTTTTTTTTTATCCTTTTCAGAAATCAAGTTGGTGGCGGAACCGTAAAACCCAATTTCTCATAAGTGCCACAAAAACTTTCATTTTCAAATAATTATATATATATATATATATATACACACCCATAGACCAAATATTGACTTGGAAACTTTCTTATTAAAGCGAATGCCAAACGCGTATGAGCCTCTTCCAGTATTTAGCGGATAATTATTTCTCGAATTGACAGCTCTCTTCAAACTACTAGTCAATATAGGTCTGGCCTCCATTTCATAAATCACATACATTTTCATTTTATAGGATCTAGAGAAGTAGGCCTATGCAAGCAATGTCTATAAAAAAAATTATAAGCTTTTTTTTTAAAAAAAAAATAACATCGAAACTTGATACAAAATCATTGTTCGCTAATCAAGGCTGTGAACGAAAGGTAGGATCATTTGGACGGGGTATGATTTTTCTTATCAAGAAAAATATGCTCAGCATTAGGCCTATGTGCTTTTAGGACATTATCACAGTGTGATTTAAATTGCTTATAATTGAAAAATACAAATCTTGACAAATATTAGAACAAGTGGACTTCTATTTGGCTTTGCGCAGCCATCAACATAACTAGCCTATAAGTACTAGACTAGACTGAATGAAGATTGTAATATCAAGTTGAAGTTTCACCAACAAACCACAGTACGCTTTTCTATGTCATTACAGTAAATGCTGTGGGATGATTATATTTTAGGCACCCTCCGTAGCTCAGTCAGCTGAGGCACCGTTTCAGAAACTGAGGTCACCGTTGGGCGTGGGTTCGAATCACGCATAAGGCATAGGTTTCTGTAAACGTACTTTCACTTATCATCACCTCATAGTTTCCTTTCACTTATCATCACCTCATAGTTTCATGATCACCCGCTCATTCGTACCCCCGTACAACCTAGCTGTTGATGGGGTCGTTAAGCAAACAATAATCAATCAATCATATTTTACCATGAGCAATCACCTCATTTATACATGGCTAGTGATGCAATATATAATATAAACGATTTTCTTCATTGTGGAAAAAGTGGGTGGTAAAGAAATGAATGAATATTATGGAAAGAAAAGAAGTTTATTTAGAATAAAGTGTACCTGTTTTGCTACCGAATAATGTATTAATTGTCATCACATCACGACAATTTGGATCTAAGAATTATTATTCATTAATAAAACAACATAGCCTAACACATTCAACAAAGAATACCGATAGAGTACTAAATTAGAACTTAGTAGGAAGACTGTTGGCACACGTCAGATAATACACAAGAGTCCAAACGTTCACACCCCGAAACTAGTTCTGCCATTTCTTCTTGGATTTGCAGTTTACTCTCTCTATAGACAGTGATTGCAGTGCGGGCTGAAATGGAAATTGCATACAATAAAACAATTACCATAGCGACAAACTATTTCATTTGGAAAAAATTGGTTCATTGTTGGGAAATTTCCTTTTTATATGTCTACCAAGGAAAGTATATGCCTACAAGAGTAATTGAATAATTGTCTCCAAAGAGAAGCTGATAAAAGCCCATTCAATCAGACATAGACACACACAATTTTCCGTCGATACATCTGTTAGCAGAAGGGATACTCCACACCCTACAGGCACAGTCAAATCAAGTATTACACGCTACGTGAGAACACTTGAATAGCATTAGGGGGTTTACGTGGATGGAAATAGATAAGAAAGATCATGAGATCCAACAAAAAGGCAAACCGGTATCGAGATACTCAGTCATCCGTTCTGCATTAGGCAGTTCAGTGCAGAGTGCGGCCTAGTGGTATTTCCATGACCGCGAAATCCAGTGTCGGGTGGGAACTTAACGAAAGGAATGTGTCCTGTTTTGGAAACTTCAATTGGTACGCGTTCCTATTATTGAGCAGTTATTTTCAAACGGAATCATGTTAGTTTATATTGGTATCAAGGAACGAAGTTTACGTTCTTTTTAAAGTTCCTTTTGAAAAGATTGTACTACAAGAATGCGTAACGCAACGTGGAAAAGACCGACTATTTGTATGATAGCAGATGGAAGATTTTGTAGTTGACCCTTTGTCCCACACGCTATCGACTTTGGAAGCTTAATCCCTCATCCCTGCCGTCCACTATGTATCTTATTATTTCCAGACATATTTCCCTGTCGATTCTTGAACGACTAGAGCAATCAATTAACGAATCTTCCTTTTTCAGGATCCAACTTAACTACTAGGTATGCTTCATGAATGCAGTTTCAGGCTATTATAATTACTGTATGACAGCACAATCACACATTTGGTAATATATGGAGGCCTACAGACAGTAATGATAAACCTGATACAATTAATACAATTATTAATTGTATCAGGTACCGGTACATAATTTTATGTACCGGTACCTACATTGTATGTATGACTTATTCAACGATTTCATTTCTATACAGTGAAACCTCTATGCATCGTTCCCGGATCCATCGTTTCCTGCTTGTATCATTCATTTTTTCTCACCCCACTCCCATATAATCAATGTTAAATTTTCCTGAATGGATCGTTGCATGGATGGTTTTATTTACATGGTCCCTTGAAAAACGATGGATAGAGGTTTCACTGTATTCTATTTTTATTTGTTGAATTGATACCTGAAAAAAATATTGAAATAAGTAAAGGGCTGGGGCATATTTCTGAGTTCAAACATTTACATCACTTCTAAAGCATAGACCTATACAGTATGCACTTTACTTGGTGCCAAAATTACTTGAAACATCACTTCATTGACAAAATTAGGTTCAGCTCCAAGTTGTTAACAGTCACGCGGTGTTGAGATAGAGCCAAAGGATATCACATCTACTACTGTATTTGCATATCATTTTTGGATGAGCAAAACAAAGACTTCCATTGGGTCGGAGATGTATCTTTCTATTTTTGTTTGTCTACTCGGCACAGGTCGCAATGTTTGATTGATCAATATGAATTTTTTTTGGACGTCGATACTTAAGCAACTTGGAACTGTATAGTTTTGGGAAGAAATCGGTTTCACCACTTAGGCCTCCTACAAAAAAATGGAATTTTTGGAACTTATTGAACAAAAATGCAACAAAATGCTTTCCACAGGTCAGATGATTCGTGCGATCAGTCTGATTTTTTCCGTGAACACGATGGCTCATACAAGTCAGTTCTGTAAAGTTTTTTGCCCTGATCGGTTCAACCACTTCCGAGAAAAAAATATTTTTGAGTTATTTAAAAAAAAATGAAAAATAAAAATCTTCGATCTTTTCGAAACTCCTACTGAATGTTGCCACTAGGTCGATACCCTCAGTCACAGAGTTTCACATTGATTGAATAAGGCGTTGAGAACAGAAAATCAAAATAGGCCTACCAGGTATATGTTTTCTTGAAATTCCAAATAAAATTTCTTCTGCTTATATGCCACTGTCTCGATTTTTCATTGTAGCGTTGCCCATGGACAGCTTCATTAGAGATATAAACTATATTGTGTGAGTAATAAATATCACCGAGATATGCAACAACCCAATCAATGATTTCAACATTGAGTTTGTATTGGGATCATTTTTAGCCTACACTACCACACAAATGTATGTTGGAAAATGTTATACAGTAGATGAGTTTGGAAATATGAATGAACTTCCACCTCTTAAGCAACCTATAGAGACGTTAAAGTAGATGTTGTGATGTACGTGCAGTACCTATCCAACCCAACGTGGCGTAGATTAACTGCCCGGGTTGGGCTAACATGTTGAGGTTATCAAGGTCAGGTTAGTACCTACTAGGATCTGATCTGATCGAACGTGGCGTAACCTAACTGCCTGGGTTGAGCTATCATGGTTAAGGGCAGGTCAGGGTAGTACCGACTCGGACCTGACCTTACGTGTCCCAACCTAACTGCCTGGGTTAGGCCATCATTGTTAGGGTTACCAAGGTCAGGTAGGGATTGACTTGGACCTGACATGAAGTTGAGTGACCTGATCTTTGTGACCTAACCTGACTGCCTGCTAGTTGAGCAATCATGGTTAGGTTATTCAAGTCAGATGACTCCACAGTAGGGTACAGTACATGCGATACTGGTGTTAATTTTCCAGCTCATCCTTCAACACAAGGGAAACACGTATAGCAAATTGCCTAGTTATCGAAATATTAGAATTACTCGGAATTTAAAATTGTGTAGACCTACTCCATTCTTTCAGCCAATAAATTGAAATCCTAGAAAACAGAAAATTCCATACTTACTCTTGGTATGACCTCATGTCCCATCATAATTTCCCGGATGCTCCAGCGCAGGTCAGCCCGTTTGTCTTCACCAGGTAGTTTCTGTTGTTTCCAAACACTTTGGTAATAGTGGTACAACGCTACAGGATCGGTCCGTTGAACAGTTCCAGCGCCGTGGGGATTAGGAGCGAGTCGCCAAGGTCTTATAACTGTAAAATCAAGTGGATGGTTATTATTATTATTATTTTTTTAATGTTGCTTAACGACCCCACCAACAACTAGGTTATATGGGGGTACGAATGAGCAGGTGATAATGAAACAATGGAGTGATGATAGATGAAAGGACGCTTACAAAAAACCATGCCTTATGAAGGACTCGAACCCACGCTCAACGGTGACTTCAGTTACTACCGCTAGCGATAATTGACTTAGCCACCGGGGCGGCCTGTGAATGTTTTTTTTTATATATATCTTTATTCATAGAATAAGACTCTGCCTTTTTAATAAATGGTTGCCATAAGACACAGAATAACAAAAGATAGGATAAAATAATAACAATATTTACATAATAATAATAATAACAATAATATAGAGAATAAGAATGAACAAATACTGACAAATTATGATGTTATTGACCTGTGATGCATACCAGCGATACTAATGTCCATATGTCCATACTGTGACACACTGCTTCTGTGAACAGTGTTGAATTAAGAGATTTTGTTGCGGGGGAGCTTTTTTTTTCCGGGGGAGGGGAGCAAGAGACACGTACACAAAATCAAGCATGATAACCTATATTAGGCCTTTATATATACAAAAAACGTAGTTTTCAAATTTTGTAGTCAGTTGTTTATGAAACGATTATGCTACGGTACTAATTCTTAATAATATGATAAGAGGTAGGCCTAATTACACTATAACGGGTACCGGTGGTGTACACTCGATTGATCTATATGAAATTGACTTCACTCCAGCCACTTGTGACATTTGAGGTGTCACTTACCAGGATTCACGGGCAGAATGGCAAATAACAATGCAGATAAATAACATCTACTAGGAAAACGAGTTATGTGTTTCCACGTTGATGGATGAGCTAATAAGAATGACATTGAATTCTTTCAAAAAGTTATATCAAGTTGATGTTTTGATGGCATTCAAGTTAAAAATCAATCTTTCCATTTGGTTGGTTTATTTCGTAGATTATTCTCATGAAGGAAATATTAGATGCAATTCAATATTATATATTGTAATATTAGACTACTATATGAAACGTGATGAGTGACAGCTGTATACATATATATATATACACCTTGAGACCCTCTTTTATATTCATTACTCATTCTCAATAATTTCTTCGATAATAAAGAAGGCATTGTTTTAATCGTTCTCCATTAATTGGTGACACTTGTTGCTTGGATTTAATTGTTTTTTCTTTTTCTTCTCTTTCTTTTGGCTTATTCTTATGGGTAATTTGGGAAATGGAAAATTAGTTTTCTCAGAAGTGGTGCAACCGATTGCGTATAAAAACTAATGAGATTCAATCCAGATGATGACACATGGGCATGCCAAGTTTCAATTGAATTTGAATTTTTGTCTGACCTGTAGAGCGCGAACAAAAAAAAAACATGTAGGCCTACATTTTTTTTGGGTCAAGTGAAATTGAGTCTTTGCTTCGCTCATCCAAAAATTGTTTTTTCCTTCGAAATAAATAGTAGGCCTAAATTCCCAATACTTTTTAGTTCCTTTTTTTAGTAAACTCACTTAGTACGTACTTTACAAATTTTATGCAGGTCAAAGGTAGGGTAGGTCTTTAATGGTCTAGAATTTTCTAGGTCATCAGAATATGATTAAACGCTACATATGTAGGCCTAATCTGAATTCGGTAATTTTGTGTTACTCGGTACCAAATGGTGGGTTAGTTGGTCAAGGTTGGTGTCCTAACCCCCAATGATGGCTGACTGTGATTAGGCCTAATGTCCGTGTAGTTTAGGACTGTTTTATTTAATTTTGGGATAACAATTTCATTTGGCAGGCGCCGTTTTTCAATAGATTTAATGTTTATCTATTAGAAAACACCATTTTCAGGATCAAATTTGCAAAATTAGGGATGGTACCAAGTAGGCCCTATGACAAATTTACCCTGAATTCTACCACAGATGAAGGGGTAACTTTACTGTGGCACTGAGCATTGCCAATTGGTGTTTGATTTTTAGGTGTTTTCTGAAAGATATTGTTTATATCTTTAAGAAATAGTTGCGGGAGGTTGAGAATTGTTGGTTTTTCTAGTTTTTAAACTCGCTTGAATCTGATTGTTTTTGCATGTTGTTTGGGAGGGGTGGTGCTGGAGGGGGTGATTTTTGCTGGTTAGGTTAGGGGGGTAGGTTGATGTCATTGTTGGGGAGGGGGGGAGCTGCTGGAGGGTGTAATATGTTGGTTAGGTTAGTGGGGGAGGTTGGAAAAAAAAACACAAATTGGCATGCTCAGTGTCTCTGTAATTTTACCGAAAGATGTGCCTCTTTTCTTCAACCTTCTGTCCGCGCCTGACATACGATATCTAGGCCTACTTACATGAAGATTTTGGCTTCAGTGGAATAGTTTCACATGACTTTCTCACAACATTTTGCTTTAGAGGGTATTTCAGTTCGGAGAAGTCAGTAGAGTGGCGAGAGGTTTTGGTAGATAAACCACTTGAACGCGATTCACAGCATTCACACAAGTCGTGTCTTTGACGTGTACAATGCTGGATATTCTCGCGATCAACTTTTCGAGCAGACACCATCTCAAACGAAGACGCGTTTCTCTGAGAAGACTCGTTTCTCTGGGAAGGTGAGTCGTTTCTCTGGGAAGGTGAGGAGTCGCGTGTTCTTTCCACTTTATCGAGTGCATCAAATGTGGGTTCACTTGGCTCCATATTCTTCTTCTTTTTCCCTTCACTCCTTATTAACTTCTTCAGATCTGGGAAAAATTATAACCAGTCACCTACAATTCAAATATTGGTAGGCCTATTTGGTAGGGCTTATTTCCAATGAGTGAGGTTCGATTCTTCTCATCTTGTTTGTGAATTTGTTGAGAGAACAAAAAAGTCAACACAGGCGGCTAGAAACAGGAGCTAGCACACCAACAGGTGTCTAATAGATAGACAAGACATACTGGCATTGAATTTGCAGTGGTACCGGTAATGGGGCTATTAAAAAATGGAAAGGTATCTGGAAAAGATGGTATGAACAGAGAATCTCAGAAAAAAGCTGACTGCAGTCAACACTACAAATTCAATGCTGCAGTGCATGCCTAGGCTAGGCTAGGCCTAGTCTTGATGTGATTTTCTTGGCTTCTATAAATATGAGCATCATTACAGAAGACTACAATGATGCACCGAAAACACAGCCTTGGCATAGGTTCTAATACAATCTAAACCAAAATATATAGGGAAACAAGGCACACTACAGACCGAAGGCACACTAGGCCTACATAACCATTAATGACAGAACATAACCTTACCTTGGATGAATTCTTTTAGTTTATCTTGTGTTACATGATAATATCCTAATTGGTTTAATCTTTTCAACACAGCTTTGGAGTCGATATTAATGGACATATTTAAACTTTATGTCTGTTTACTATCATGTATTAACACAATTAGACTTAAGAGATAGAATTTGTAATTTGGGTACCAACGAACTTATTCTGGCCGCGTCTGCTGACAGTTGAACAAGCTGTCAGCACGTTTCGAGACCATTCTGCAAACTACACCGACGATTGGATAATTCAAATGTCCGACGGACTTATAATATAAAGAGGAGCATCAACACTACTCTAGATCGTTGATTGGACAATCCTAAGTAGTTGACGGAAACGTAAATAATAACAATCAGCGATACAAGCGGGCGGTGGGGAACGAGCTATTACGTTTTTACAGGTGTTAGTTCCTTGCCCCTACACCGCGCGCAATGCTATTTTTTTTTCTAGAGAGGTCCGTCGTGACATCTGAATTGCCCAATCACAATCGAGAATGTACTACTGGCTATAAATACGTGCGCGAGTTTCATGTTTGAGGTAAGGTTGGACACCCAAACCATACTCATCCTCTTTGCCCAAACTCATATCAACTGGACCTGCTACTCAGGCTACTTGATGCTACTTAATGGTAACAAAGAACATATAATTAGTCTATGATTACGACATAATATCAATTACTCTCTTGTGTGTTGATTACCATTTGCCCTACAGTTGGGCATTTGGCATTACATGCCATTACATTCCTCAGTTGACATTTCTCTTCTCGACAAATTCCCTGGCTGACAGATTACAAGTGTTGGGCCTAGTTTGCTACTAGGACCTACTTCTAATTTATCCATCATTTTTAAGTTTATTAAATTTATTGGGCTTGTAAGATTTCATGTTATGAACTCCCACTACCCTACTTTTTCAAGTATGAAGTTGTTTTGGATTTCATTATGGTACTATTAAAAAATCTAGGATTATGCCAATACAGAATTCAGATAAAATAGTAAATAGGCCTACACATACCGAACCCGTAAGCACGATAGACAACGCGAATTATTGATTTCATTTCGTTTATCTACACGCTTTAGCCATTAATGCTTTAGCATTAGAAGTCAAGGATTTGCTTGATGCGTTCTCGTGACCGTGGTTTTTGTAATATCAATTGCTTTTATTTCATTGTGTTAATGAATGAAACATCAATTACCGTAAGCAAACAAAGATTGTATCCTAAAATGGGTATACGCCCTACACATCTAGATTTATCGGCCTATTAGGGTTGTTTCTCGCAGAAACTGTTATAAATTAAATTCAAATTACATTGATAATTAATTGTAATATAGGCATATCAATATTTTTCTCCAGTTCGATAATCGTATAAAATGTCCAAATATCGTACCGGTATATCGAGGAAGCCAAGCCAGGTTCAAGCCAAGTTTCAAGTTACCGGTAGGTTACTAGATTCATTTTTATTTTCACTAAGTTGTTTCTACATTTTCACTCAAATAATAATTTTACATCCAAACATATGTAATGAAATTAGTCTACAGAGGGCGGCTTCACTTTCGTATTTTGTGACCATACGACATACGTGCTTGAAACGGGATTCCGTGCCCAACAATTCTTTCTATTAATTTGTCTCACCTTGATTTGATTGCATTTCATAACTTGAACGCAGTAGACCTACAATGATCCATGGGCATAACAAGATGATGACATTCTGAATTTTGCTGGTCCAATATCAAGATATACGATTGATACCATCAATCATTCTCAGTGTAAAAACTTGTGAACTGTAGCATCTTAGTTCTTTTAACAGGCTATTAACTTGTGAATTTCTTTGATATTTCCTTAGGCCTAGTTCTTTTGACTATCAGATGGAATCTTATAATATCAACTCTACCAGCGGAGCAGTGAGCTCTCCTGTTATACCAGATGTTGTCAGTGAAGATATATTACTTGAAGTATCGGAAAGTTCTGCTGAAACAAATCTGGATGAGCCTGAACTGCTATTACATCAGAAGAAAAAGAAAAAGGATGGTAAGGGTTACAATTCCTAGTGTACACGGACCCATTGGCTACTGAGAAAATAATGCAAATTCACGAAAGTTCCCGTTTGTCATTATTGTTTTCAGCCATGCCGGAAGATCTGCAATATTCAGGTTATGTTCCATTTCAAAAGGTAAAACCTGATTTGGTTCAGATTAAGGCAGGAACTGCAAATGTAAGTATTAATGTAGATCTATGAGTAAATATATCTAGTTGTTACGTTGTATTGTACTAGCTAAAAGGTGACATTCAAACACCTTTATACAAAAACAAGTTTTATATTCTTCAATGCTATAAGAAGAACGCACATTCCAACCCGTTTTCCAAAGTTTGAAAATTCCAACTGACTGTTGTATTTCACTGTGTGTATTTTCATAGTAAGTTGTATCAAAATACAGAAATTCACAAAATCAATTCACTAGACGTAATTAAAGCAATATTGATGTTAATCGATGCAATACAATCTACTCAATCAGAAAAGCTTGAATTGCATCTACCTTTACAATAAAATCCTCATTTCTTTATAATTCTGTCCAGCAGCAGAACACACATTGTGACACACATTGTGCACATTGAGCGTCTATGTGACATATATTCGAAACGCATTCTGATTGATTGTTGTTTGCTTAACAACCCCATCAATAGCTAGGTTATACGGGGGTACGAATGAGCAGTTGATAGCGAAACTATAAATGAAGTGATGATAAGTGGAAGGACGTTTACATAAGGCCAGGCCTTATGCCGTGCGGGATTCGAACCCACTCCCAACGGTGACTTCAGTTACTAAAGGCCCATTCACAACCGAAATTAGGAGTAAACTTAGCATTAGCAGTAATGCAATTATTTAGTATTCATTCACAACAACAATTTAGCATTAAGAAACAGCCAATGAGATGGCTTGTTTGCATCAGCTGTTCATTGGGTTTCACTGGATCAACTGCCATCTTCATTTGTGCAATTGAGCACAGATTTTAGTTTAGGACACATGTAGTAGGCCCTAATATCATTAATTCCCTATAAACCAAATTGTAATATCATTGATACAATTCAAACTTACAATTCTGTGTCACACTCATGCTTGTATGCACAATCTTGCTTCAAAATAGTACATTGAAGGGGAGTGTGTATAAGCCAGGATTCAAGACAGCCTGCTAGCTTCTGGCGCGTCAAACGTTTACTCGAATCTGATTGGTCACTGCTTACACCAAGCTGTAAGAATTAACAGCAAGGTTTGGAGTTTGCAAACCTTGTGCTTACTGCTAAATCGTTACGGCTAATGCGTCGCATTGTGAACGGTATGCATGAGTGCCATAAGACAAATATTGCTGCTAATGCTAATGTTACTCCTAATTTCGGTTGTGAATGGGCCTTAAAGAGCTGCCTTAGCTCACTGATCAACGGAGGGTGGTGCATTCTGATTGGTTTATTTATTACCTTTAATAACGAAGCAAAGTAAAATAGAACAAGTTCGATAAGGGAAAATTTTAACTCAGTTTTTCATTTGACTGTTTCATTCAACCCTTTGCTTCAACTTTACATTTAGACTGTTTAATTCATTGAGCTAAACTATCAAATTCTGTGAATTGGATGAAACATTGAAGTATGTGAATCAGACTTAACATTGGTGTTGGCTAGAGTTGATAATAATTTATATTTAATTATTTATGCATATTATTTGTATCATATCAGGTGAAACATCATGTGCTATGTGATGTCTTGGGTTTTCAAAAATGGACACAGGCCCATACAGAAATTGATGAGTGTTAACAGGCTAGAGCTGGTACAGTAGGGTCAGCCTAGGCTGTAACCATGTATCTATCTCAAAGGAGGGTACCGGTACAATAATTATTCTATCCTAAACTATCTCTCTAACAGTTATCACAGAATATACGATAATATTTGTTTCACTAGCCCAATAATGAAACACTTTTAATTCCTCGAGAAAAAAGGAATAGGCCTACCTATTGAAATGTTCTGCACCTATCCATGACCCCATCAATTGACTTTTCGGTACTCAATAACATCTTTAATAGCTGCTTGTTTGTAGGTTATGCAACGAATAAAATGTTTCCAAGCACGTAAACGTGATGAAGTAAACACGGAAAATGTCAATGAGTTCTGCTACGATGCTGTCCGTCGCCAAGATCAAGGGTGTGCGAGGGTAGATGCTATGGTACAAAAGAGGAGCGATTGTAAAAGTCATATTAAAGGTGAGTCAAATAAATATTATTGCCTACATTTCAATTGAATATTTTACCCTGTGTTTATATCACTCCAGGTCGTGAGCTATGGTCATCTTATAAATTATGAATATATGTGTTGACTGGCCTACAATGTGTAGGCCTACTACGAACTATACCCTATTATTTTTTACTATTATGAGATAAAGTACTTTTCCACAGAATAATTGTTTCAATCAATTTAATGAGTGTAGCGAAGATTTCCACTTCATATGCTAAATAAAATCGTGGTTTGTTTTGAAGTTTTTAATGTTTTTTAGTTCACGCCACATATAACCATTAAAGTAAGGAATCAAATCGCATGTTTATCAGAACTTTAGTTGTCATACCAGAATAGATTTCTCTGATGTCTGCGCAAAATCGGCATCGTGCTGTTTTGGAAAGTCCACCTTGAAAATAACGTAGAATCCTTTCATTCTTCATCACTTCGTAGTTTCATCATCACCTGCTCATTCGTACCCCCGTATAACGTAGCTGTTGGTAGGGTGGTCAAGCTAATAGTAATACGGTACTAATAATAATTCATTTTTCAGACAGCCTGCACATAAGAAATTGTCTTATCCAGGTTTATTACATCCTCCTCTACAGACTCAAATATGATTCAAAATGTAATTCAAAATTTATATCAATAACAAATAATATTACTTTACCATTATTCTTATATACTCCATGCTATTATAAATTATTATTATACTGTATTATTGATTATTGATTGGTATTTGCATCACCAAGCTTTCTAATTGAGAAGGAAGAATGAAATGATTTAAAATTGAATCGTTGTATAGGCCTATATTATATTTATACGTTTTTCATTAGGTCTATTATTATTATTATTATTTATATTCATCATTCATTGTACTGTTTTTGGCTTATTTGTTTCAAGCTTGTATAATAAAATGTACCCTAATGGTCACTCTGTACTATTAACAGAATCAAACAAAATGAAAATTTGTTACAATAATTGCGCTTGAAATTGTGAATCCAGAACCAGTGTCTAATTGCTATGTGAATGTTGTTTGTTCAGTTTATCGCGTGTTCAATGCGTGGGGCCCTCAGACACGTGGCGTGGATCCAGGCTCCATCCCTCATCCAAACCCTCCGGACCCAGCGTACAGGTTGCTGAGGGAACGTGAGGAGTCACTGATTGACAAGGTGTGCGGTACATGTGGCCATTTGTTGACTAATAATTGTCCAGATGCAGTGAATGAGAGGTTGGAAAATGCTGAACTTCACCTGAAGATTGATGGGCCAGTGCCTAAAGATGTGTACTTGAGAATCAAGCAAATCGAGAACAGGATAATGCAGCTTGAAGGAATTTCACCGGAATATGCAAATAAATCGGTAAGTGGCCGGAGGCTGCACTTAGCTGGGTGTCAACTATATTGATTTTTGTCAACCAAATTTGTGAACCTAATTATAAATTTCATCACACATTTCAAAATTAGGGCCTGTACAGGCCTATCGCAGCACAAAATTAAAAAACCTTTCTCCGTCTGTTTACAAGTGAAAGCGTTGTTTTGTACAGTGTGAAACGAGTGAAAGGAAATGGGTCCCATTTCCTCCCATTTATTTTTCAAAATATTTCCCAGTTAGATTGCAAAGAGAATTTTTTCAAAATACTACTTGACATAATTTTTTTTTTCTAATGGAAATGGAAATATCAGTAGGCCTAATGTTAGTGATGGGGTGTGGGTCTATGTTACTTATGCCTATAGGGCTAAATTATTGGTTATTTGGGTATTAGTAGGCCTATCACCAAAATACCAATAGTCACCAATTATTCCACTAGGCCTAAATGAATTCAACGAATTTTTATTAATTTTGCAGGCTGATTGTCCTCTGAAGGACGGCTCACCACTCGAATACTCTCCACTAAACAAAAGGGTAAGTATTAAACAATAACCTGCATATGGATAAAAATTGAAGATACAGTAGTTCAAACTTGAAGACAAGAATTCTTGGAGGGATAAATGTTTGGTATGAAAGAAATAATTTGAAAGGGACTACGGTACTGAAAGTTTCACACAACATTTGCAGATCCTTGTCACATTGAAAGTACCAATATTGAACATATTATATCAAGAGGCATATATTTTTTATTGGGTGATTTCGTCAAGTCATGAATACGACGCGACGAAATCGCCCAATAACAAGACTCCATATTTGGGTCACGAAAGCCCCAATCATCTGAACATTTTGTTATATACTAATTCAGTAGTGCTAATTCGATAACTTGGTTTTAAACTGGTTTACACAATTGGGTGTCTTGTTGCCAAATTAACCACCCACTATCATTCCCAGTATTCTGTAACTTTTAAAGATTGATTGGGTGTGCATGTGAGCTCGCTGTAATAGCCGCCTATGCCAAAAAAATCTATATTCATTTTGTGCTGTTGATTTGCAGGGATACTCAAAATATGAGCTGAAAAGAAGACTTACGTTGTTACAGAACGACTTGATTGTGAAAAGGTTGAAGCGAGGGGAAGAAAAACCAAAGCGATATGATAGTATCGAAATAAAGAAAGAAGTGACTGAATAACTTTTTTTGGTATTGTTACAAAAGACATTTCTAAGCCGTTATTGTATTATGTAAGACTTTTTTTTTCCAAGATTAAAGTGATAACCTTTTATTTTTATGATGTTTCTCACAGCTTATAGCGATTTTTATACTGTAGCTGTATTCTGTTTGTTGGACCAACTTGATTACGTGTAGATGTATCTATTGCCCTCAGTATAGTTGTGTGTGAGTGTGTTTGCTCTGGCCTTCAAGCTGTGTAAACTATTGTGCAATAACTCGCAACAGTACTAAAGGTCTAGGCCTACTGGAGTCGAAACTTACCACACGTTTTACCACACGTGTTTTATAGCTGGATAGAGCAAAGACTAACTTATTTATACTGTATCCTATTATGTCAATTTAATCAATAAATAATAGAACACAAATTATTAGTTCGTAGTTAATATAGGCTAAAGCAAACTGGTACAACTCCTGTAGATCTACATACTAATCCCCTTAGAGGTTAACATCTGACAAGCTGGTCGGGAGCAGCTTGCCTCAATTATGTTTCTATAATTCGGTCCATCTAAAGTAGGCTGTAGGACTATATCGATTTTTCTCTCGAAAAATCGGTTCCAATAACCTTATTGACTGAACAACATTTTTATAAAAAAAAATTCAATTAATAAGAAGTAACCCACAATAGGATTTAAACCACGAATATACTAACATAATGGCTTAACCACTCGACTGGGCTACTTTGTCATTGTAATCGTGATATATGTCCCATCAAGAACAATTCTAGTGGCAGCTGGATAATTACATCACGAAGCATGCCCGAACATATCGAGGCAAGTTGCTCCCGATCCGCTCGTTTCCTCTATAATTTTAAAATCAAATGGCTTAATGATGTGATGGTAGTGTACTAAGTAAGTAAGTAATACACTGTTTACTGGTAGCCAAATTTCACTGACATGAAAAATAAGAAGAATAGTGAATATAATTCAAATAGTTTGAACCAAAAATAGCAACATCTTATGGGCACTGCTCTTGCAGGGGTCTTGCCTACCTAGCTGTTATATTCTGATCTTGGTGTTGTCCGATGGAAATATTTCCCTCAATAATTAATATTGCACTGCAACTAAATTTAAATGAACTACGGTATTTCAATTGATCTGGAAATGTTTCACTTTTAGTGATTTTTCTTCTTAGGTCTCGATTCATATTTTTAGCTTTTTCCCCAGTGCCTTGGACTGGTAATGATGCGTTAATGATGAGGTTATGCATTTAAATTACAATTAAATTTAAAATTCAACAGAAAATTACACTGTATTCCATTGATTACATTAAACGAAAGAAAATATCAGAGTGTTAGTGAGAGTCCTGACTGCTGATTAGTTTTGATGCCACTTTAAAATTTTGCATATCAATCAACAAAATGTGAGATTGGCTTTCAATAGTCCCACCTAGCTCAGTTGCATTGGCATGTTTCAAGTAGTGTATCAATTAAGGATTAAAAAATTTTGCATTATTTTCATATCAACAGTTTTAACTAGTCTGTCAATTTTAGCTTTGAAAATTTTGCATTATCTGTCCAATAATGTGTGCCAGAGGTTTCAACTTTTTATCTTCAATTAATGGAAATGTGGATTTAGTACACAAGACAGCCTTCAAAATGCAGTCGAGTAAATTTTTTCATGGATAAAATGACTTGAATGTTGTCTGGTTCTACATGTGTTTGCACAGAAATATAAATGTAATACAAATTTTAAATATTTCACGAAACATGAAGAAAAATACTCATCATTATCATAAATCTACCTCTCATCCTTAGCCATTGGCGAACGATGATAGTGTGTCAAGTTTTGATGTTAGTTGATGGGAAAAAAAAACATGGAATACGTTTTCATTTCGAGCCATTTTGAAACTTGTGCCCAATCTCAGCTTGCGCCAATCAAATTTCTTCTTCCTCTCGCACTATGCACGGTATACTATGCACGGTATTCGCACGCTACACGTGCTCTCAACGTGCATGCTAGAAGTGCGGTCTGCGGATAGTCAGTTAGTCACTCACAACAAGAAGTGTCTTGAATGTCAACATCAGGTGATCATTTTTCGGCTGACTGGTTCGGCTCATTTTGTTATTTTTAAGTTATCGTAGGCCTAGTTACGCATCATTTGCAGTATGTGGGAAATATTTAGTTACCTTCAGGATCCTCATCTGGTTGCAAGAATCCAAAAATATTACGGTGTCATTGTACATAAGTCTGGCCAGACCCAAGTGACAGATGAAAAAGATCAAAATAGTGCACATCCACTTCACTTCGGTGACAGGAGATATGAAAGTGAAATATCAACTATACTTCAACGCAATGTTCCAAATAATACAAATCGGTCTAACTTGAGCTTTAACAGAACGAAAGCAAATGGAAGGGTAGGCATTGGTAGTCCTAGGCCTAATGATCCAGATGAATATGATACCATCTCATCGGAATCAGAGGTTGAACATGAGGAGTATACAGTTACAAATCTAATGTGGCACTATTTGTTCATTCTGGGTACTGCCCTCGGTGATGAAATCTTTTATGCTTCGTTCATTCCATTCTGGTTCTGGAACGTTGATGGTGCTGTTGGTCGAAGAGTTGTTCTGGTATGGGCCACCACTATGTATATAGGTTAGTACCACTTTTAAGCATGTAGGTGTAGGCGTAGTAGGGCTTAGTCATATAGTCCTCTATGATGTGATGGGTGTGTCTATAGAGAGTTCTTCAGACGCTGCAGTCATATTCCCGACTGGTAAACAGGAACACCAGGATATCATTTGCGCTTCTCAGTGCCTGAATTATCAATCCAGGAGTAGCTCTATCTGGCAGTTTGAAGTTGTTTACCTATGCTCTAGGGCCTATTTTGTTCTCACCTACTCTCAGATAAATACTGAATGGACTTGATAATACTGGGCCTTGGCAAAATATTTACATCGTTTATAACGTCTCGATGGATAAATGATTGAGTGGCTAGTAGGCCTATGTCAGTTTGATATCCCGAAAGTTCACTGGACGATTCTGCCTCCCCATCAGGCTACTCACTTCTTTTGTTTAATTTACCTATGAATAATGTGTTTTGTTACGAGTTAGAGTAGTTTATAGTGTTCTGTGGCTGTACTAATCTGTTTTAGGGTTATTTGAGGGTATATTTTTTAGTCTCTTGAAGGATTTTTCAGCGATGGCTAGCATTAGCTGGTGTTAGGTAGGCTAGGGTATGGTTTGTGACTAAAGAGCAACAGTCACCGTTGGGTGTGGGTTCGAGTCCTTCACAAGGCATGGGCTTATGTAAACGTCGTTTCACACTTTTATAATTACTACTTCATAGTTGGCAGTACGTGAGCTAAAACCATGCTTCAATACATGAATGGTGCATGACTTGAGTGTAAATGATGGTAAAGTCTCTTAAAACAAAAATGTTTGATACTGGCATTGAGTTTGTAGTTATATAACTACAAACTCAATGATACTGGTCAAAGAAATGGAACTAGGCCTATTAGATAATTATTACACAGGATACCCGTTGATGCGACTGACGAGACTGCTAGTGTCGGTATATATTACATTACAACGTGTTCAAATTACTCAGCACTTTTGCATTGTCTTCTTCAGGTCAAGGAATTAAGGACATCGTGCGATGGCCAAGGCCATCCTGCCCGCCAGTAGTGCGTCTTCAGAAGAAATGGGCATTGGAATATGGAATGCCTTCGACTCATGCGATGGTTGGTGTGACCATTCCTTTCTCCGTCATTCTCTACACAATGAGTCGTTATCAGGTACAATTCTTTTCACTTAAAAATGAGGGACATTTTTCAATAGATTTTATACTGTAGGCCTATTGGAGTACTGGAAGCTCAATGTTGTGTGATGCAGGTAAGTGACTAGATATTAGCTGAATTGTGTGCTCCTATATTGGGTCCAGCATTTCATGTGTGGCATGTGTGTATTAGTGCATGTGTGTCGATGTATAGCATAAAATGGATCATTTCATGATAACTTGTGAAGTATTTACAACAGGAACATGGTACGGTACTTGAGGAGAAACACACTCTTTTTTAGCAGGTGTCTGTCCATGAAATATTTTAAGCCCGATAACTCGAATTTTCATAAGTATAGGCCTATAGCTAGGTGCTAAAACTGTTTTCAATTTTTTATTGTTAATCTTCAATGAGGAATGCATTGTGGGCAGATAGTAAAACAGGGCAGAGGCGCGTGGGTGCGGAATGGTGAGCATAGAACCTTTGCTGTCCACCAATATATTACAAAGACTCGTGCGCCGAACTTGTCAAAGAATTCTAACTCTAGCATCGCTTTATATAATATTATACTAGTTTATACGTCGTAAATATAAAATTAGAATTCAATATAGACATCCTACCAGAATTCCGATAGTAGCCATAGATAAGGTTATAAAACACAATGATTGCGCAAAGGGTCCTTCACATGCTGGGATAAAACTTTTCAATAAATTACCTCTTAAAATCAAAAGTCAATTAGGGCCAAAATTTAAGTTAGCCTGCAAATCATAACTAATACAAAAATGTTTTTACTCTGTGAATAATTTTTGACTGATGAAGAATAAAATTCCAACATAATTAACTTTTAAATGTAATGTAATGTATACGTATGATTCTATGTGATTGTGCTATTTTGTGTGTGACTGTAAATGTTCGTAGGCCTTGTTGGTATCAAGTGTAATATTTCACTCTATTATTGTTGGTGTTTGACAGCGCATTGACATCCAAGGTCATTTTGCGCCGGTCATTTCACTCTATTTATATTTTCATTTATACCTATATTTCATATTTTAGCGTAATCTGACAATGCTCAATATTGTAAAACATGCAATCAAATGAGAAAATGAAAAATCATGATAATCATAGTCATAATCATCATAATCATAAATGCAGCCACCACACTGATCTCGTGCATACTTCCGAGTCCTGCAGCGGGTCAAATATCACCATTTTCTACGTTTCTACTACTCGTCTCTTACCATTAGCCTGTTCTGCCAAATAATGCATTTTTTCTCACAGCCTTCTGTCGGTTTGGTTTCAGTATTCTCTGACTCTGGGACTGGTGTTTGCAGTTTGTTGGTGCACCCTTATTTGTACCAGCAGATTATACTTGGGAATGCACACCGTTCTGGTAAGATGTTATTCTGACACTGTTTGTATTTGTATTTGTATTTATTATCAGTTGTTTGTACAATTTACATTGTGTTATCAGAGACTTTATACTAGAACATATATTTCAAGTTTAAGAAACTTACAATATAATTAACATTTAGTATTTTAAGTATTTACTAATTATAAATCATTTCAAGTTTGAACACATAATTTTACGACGCTCGTTTGTAGAATTCATCCATGTTGTAAAAGACTTTATGTAGGAGGAAAATCTTCACGTCTTCTTTAAAACTATTTCTCTCCTTAATGTTCCTCAGTCTCTCTGGAAGCCTATTCATGAGTTTTACACTGCAAATTAACAAATCCTTGTCCATAATTCCTAGCTTACGGTGACTTTGCTGTAGCTTTGTTGCATCTCTTGTGTGATGAGTGTGAGTTTCACCTCGAGTCTGGTATGGGTAAGTATTGTCCCTCACAAATGAGACTACTGATAGTATGTATAATTCCGTAAGAGTTAAGAATCCCAATTCCCTGAATGGACGACGACACGAGTCTCGCCTTAGGAGATTATATATGCTCCTCACGGCTCGTTTTTGTAAATTGAAAATATCTGAGGCTCCTGGTGCTGTGCCCCAAAACATTATACCATAACTCAGAATAGCTTGGAAATGACCAAAGTAGGCCACTCTGAGTGTGTATCATCGAATATCTTGAGCTCTACTGGTCGTAAAGTTTAATGCCATTGTTTTGTCAAGATTCAGCTTCATTTTGTTTGGAAGAAACCAATTGTCTAAGTCTGTTGAAGCCGTTCTCGTTTTGATTTCAAGTTCACTTACATTTTTTGCTTCTTAAATGATTGACATATCATCAGCAAATTGCACGACCTCTCCGTTTCTAGCTATAAAATGCGCTAGATCATTAATATAGAGTGTGAATAGCATAGGTCCCAGGATCGAGCCTTGCGGAACGCCATACTTTACTGTCTTTCAGTTTGAGTGAATCTGCTCCTTTAGTTGGACTCGCTGTTTCCGATTGCTGAGATACGACTCCGACGGTCACCCAGAGCGAACGATACGTGGTAGCAAAGCACTCCCCAGAGCGTTCGCAAGAGCGCCCGGGAGCCGGCCACGTCTATCGTGTGTTGGCGGCGCTCTGTTGCCGGCAAATGTTTCTCAGAGCCGCACTATAAATTTCTCCGACTCTGAAAAAAAATTTTTGCCGGCCGCTCGAGCAATCTGTTCGCGGCAACTGATTCTCAGGAACCACGCTGCTGCCACGCCAATAATTCCGTAGAATCTCAACTTCTCAACCATCAGTTTTGGCTCTAAGGTGTCGCAAGCCTTGGATAAGTCACACAAGACAGTCCCTACTTTATTCTTACTATCCATTGCCTGACCTACTGTATTCACCATTTTAAACACGGCTGTCATCGTTGAATACCCTCGACGGAACCCATGCTGGTTGTCACTAATCAGCTTGTTTTTTTCAATGTAAGTCTGAAGTCTACCTAAGGCCAGTTTCTCGTCGATTTTAGAGATATCAATTAATAGGGAGACAAGTCGATAGTTTGACATAGTGCATCAGTCACCTTTTTAAAAAAAGGCTGCACGACTGCGTACTTCTGTCCCTCTGGGAAAATTCCACTCACAAAGGAGTGGCTAAATGAATGAGCCAATGGTACTGCTACCCATGGTCCACACTTCTTGATGAGTGTCATAGGAACACCATCCCATCCTGACGATGTCTTTGGCTTCGACTGCTCGATTGTCTTACAAACTCCTTCGCTGGTAACTGCATTGAAATGAAGATTGCCTCCAGTTCTTTTTTTTTTTTTGCCTCTTTGAGCAGGTTTGTGCATTCTTCTGCTGTGTCAGCATCGTAGTCCATTATAGTACCAGCAACTGTGACATAGTATTTCGTGATTATCATGGCCACTAGAGCTTGACCTGTAATTACTGTCCCACCATCTCTCAGGTTTTAATGTTTATAATTTCACCAAACTTCCTGGACATGATGTGTGTAAAGTGGTTGTAATTCTTCTGACCAGTTGTGAAAGTTCACTGTTGATGATACTTTGCATTTCGACAGAATCGGCTACTTTTTGTGAAGCTATGAATGAACGTATAGGGGCAAATCTATGGCTTTACGAGTTCGTTATGACTGAATATACATAAATATATGTACCGTAATGTGCAAACGAATTTTGATTCTAAGATACTGTAATGCCCGATAAAGTCTTCTGAGCAGCTGTCCAGAATAATACATGTACGAAAATGAACGAGAATGAACACTTGGGTAAATAAACAAGTGGTGTGCCATTGTTGCGATAAAGTGGCAATGAAGATCAATAACTACTGTTAATATATATATATATATATATACCGGTATACATATTTATATATGTGTATATATATATATATATACACACACACACACATATATATATATATATATATATATATATATATATATATATATATATATATATATATATGTATATATATATATATATATATATTTTATAAACATTGAAAATGCCTAGAATGTCATTGTTCCTTAATTAAGACTAAGGATGAAAGAATGGATCATTTGGATGCCACCACACGGTTTAAAACGAAGATTCAGAGTCTGCCTGTTTTTGGGGTTCACTTGTATGACATGAAAAATGCCCCAATGCATCTTGTTTTGTATAAATGTTGGTGTATTTTGTTGTCGTACTAACAGAGCAATGTGCCTCTCCTGTTGCAGGATATTATCGCTGGTCTAGTACTGGCGGTGTTGTTGATGATACCACTAGTCCCCATCGTTGACTGGACGGATCACTACCTGTTGACCAGCCATTGGTCGCCTTTCTTACTCCTAACCACCGCTATTCTACTCGTCGTCTACTACCCTAGTTGCGATAGATGGACGCCCACACGGTAAGGAGGGATGTTGGTTTTACGCAAACAATTTTTGGGAACAGTCCCAAATGGTGAAAAATTCTAACTAGGCCTACCTAAGTATAATCTTTCAATCCACATGCAGCACATACCAATATGGTTTTACCTGAATGCCCATTAGTTCCTATATAAGGATCACATGCAACAAGTAACATTATGCTTCTACGTTTAGGTTTATAGGTTTATCAGTTCATATGCAAACCCTGTAGGATTTTCTTTGATAACAAAGAATCGATTTCTGCTCATAACATAACTTGAATAACTCGGCAGTCATTGACACAAAGTGGAGAGCCCTGATGTATAATGATACCAATGTCTGTATGTTCTGTGGGTTTCATCATTTTTGTCACATCTCCAACTTGATTCATTCTTCAATCTCTGTATCAAAAGAGCTGCATTATACGTGATTGAGTCAGCAGCCGCTAACATCCTTGGGCCTTCATTGTGTTCTACTCGCTCAACCTCTGGGACCTGTCTCACTTTAAGCTGGTAGACTAACTGATTGGTGAACATCATCTTGATCTATGCCTGGCCCTCTTTTGGGTTTTGTGTCCATTTACACATTATCTGCAGTCTTCTGCTTGGTATTTTATCAATTTTGCTAGACTCTTATTTCTTATATCTTTTTATCAAGTTCTCTATTTGTTGGACAGTTAATTGCACTTTTGTTTGTACCCAATTTCCAAATATCTATGTACAGTATTTTATTTTTTCCAGCTATTGCAATGTCCCTTCAATCACTTATGTGCGTACTCCTTTCCTATTCACCATTCAGGTCTAATTAAAGGAGAATCTATATATCTTATCTAGAAAATGGCCATATAAATTAATAAATATAATTATTAATTAGACGTATAAATGATAGCAGTAGGCGTATAAATAGTAGAAGTGGGTGTGGATAAATAGACTTTAATACAGACAAAATGATAGTCACTCAAGGTAGTAAATTTGCCAACGCCATTCATTTCCAAACTTCATGAACAGCTAATACCTCCAGTATGGTGGGTATTCAAGATCGGTCTACTCCGTAGCGTCACAACATCGTGTTCAGTTTCGTCACCTTGAAGTTTGACATTATTTTGGTGTATTGTTTAATTGACGCGATAAGATTGGTAATAGTGAACGTCAGGACAAGGCTTGCTTCCACAGCTTTTCACGGGATAAATGAAATATTTGTTTGAATATTCCCTCACCACCCCACAGCTGAAGAGGGATTGTGATTGGTAGTAATTGATGGCCATTTTTTATAATGTATATGATTAATAGAATTGGAGACTTGCAGGTTACATTTCCCTGATATTTCTGTACTATATAGCTTGTTGGTCCACAGATACGTATTCCAAAACACAAAATTATCACATAATTACACATTATTATACATATAATATATCTGCATATCAAGAATGTTAAGTGTAAATACCAGATATAGACATTGTCTCTTTTTCTGACACGCATAAACCAGTACCGATATGTAAACCAATTGGACCTATACAAACTTACTGGTATATAAACTAATAGCACTATCTCAATAAATTCCAGATGCTCATTAGATAGAGTATGGGATGGGACCAGTACTGCAACCTCAATGCCAGTGGAAACAGTTGGGCGTGTAGATTGAGTTTCATTGAGCACATCCTCTCCCATACAATAACAAGTTGTATTTCTCAAATTTCGATCATCAGTTTCTCGGTTAGATATCTTCAACTTGTTTTGGGTAATATTACCAGTACGTTTAATGAGTGTGTTGCCGCCTTAGTGGCCAAGTCAACTATCGCTAGCGGTAGTAACTGAAGCCACCGTTGGGCGTGGGTTCGAGTCCCGCATAAGCCATGTGTTTTTGTAAACGTCCCTTTATTATTCATCTTTTCATTCACTTTGTCGTTTCATTATCATCCGCTCATTTGTACTCCCGTATAACCTAGCTGTTGGGGGGTCGTTAAGCAATGTGTTGAAGGAAAGAGAGTCGTGTTTCAGTTCTGACACCACCATGGTGTTGAGTGTGTGCGTTGGTATCCACACGGGAGCGTGGGCCAACTACCAGCTGGGCAACCTGACCGAGTCCCCCACGGCTCCACCGTACGCCATCATCTGGCCATCGTACGAGATGCTCGGCTTGGCAGCACTGCGCACCGTCATCGGATTCAGCTGCATCGTCGCGACAAGGGCTGTCTGTAAATCAGCTTCCTACGCAACACTGTGCGCTCTCCTGCGATTAAACTCAAAAGAACTGAAAAAATCAAAGAATCATATTGAGAATCGACAGAAAATTGTTGTGGAACTGAGCTATACTTTTATTACGTATTGCCTGTTGGGAATTAATACAGCTTATCTCTTACCTAATGCTTTCCGTTTATTGGGTATTGAGAGGCCTACTTTCTACACTGAGATTTGAATTTACTTTGTAGTATAGGGCCTACACTGAATCTAGTTTCTCTGTTATACTGTGACTCGAGTGAGCGTATGTTTGATCTAAATTTACGATGATTGCTATTCAGGAAAGACCAGGAACATTACATTATTTTTTTAATAACTGTGGGACTGTTAGAGGTAGGTCTTACCACTTTTCTGGGAAATTGAAACATTTTGGCTCTAATTATTGTTAGATATCTTCTTACTCATACAATTTTTAGTCTTTGAATTATTTGTTTGATCGTACCGACTAAAGCAGGGTTTCCGGTTCTATTTTTTTCTTGTCGTCCAACACGATATCGGTAAGATTTCTGGCAGGTCTGTTTCCACTGCGCTGCATTGATGCACCGTAACGTTTTTGTGGTGTCATGGCCGTAAAGTCTTCATTATCTTTAAATGCACAAGCTTCCTTGAGTTTGAGGAATTGATATGTCATTCACAAATTGGTTCACTTTTACACAAAACAAATGGTAGCGCGAGTGCAGCAAACCTATCTGCCAAGAGTGGCAAAACGTAACTTACGGTAAAATCGTAAGTTGAAGTTGACAATAATCACGGC
Source organism: Brachyptera putata (assembly GCA_907164805.1). Classification (NCBI taxonomy): domain Eukaryota; kingdom Metazoa; phylum Arthropoda; class Insecta; order Plecoptera; family Taeniopterygidae; genus Brachyptera; species Brachyptera putata. The sequence goes on along the minus strand of OU015463.1, from coordinate 8,379,286 downwards.
ACTGAAACAGTGTCGTGATCCGCCATGTTTTTTTAGGTGAATACTGGCTTGTGATTGGTCAGTAGGGAAAATCGTGCCTTACAACAAGAAAAATCGTGACTGAAAACCCTGCTTTATTATAGGGGCCCTACACAAAAACGATCTACAGGCCTAAATAAATAAATTAATTGGATGATTCAACTATGTATTTCCATTATTATGTTGTTTTTTATGTTACAAAATTACCATGCAATATTTCAACATTCAGTTGGGCTTCTTTCTCAAGTTGATATTAATATACATGAATTGAACCAACAACGTAACAAAACACGATACAAGTAGGGTATTGCTGCAAAGAACAACGCTATTAATAAAGCTCTAATGTTGATATCTTTGTAATGTTCTAAATTTCACAAGTTGATTGATTAATTTACTATCCAGAAAATTAGCTCATAATACAATAACCTATATTTTTCATAAGGACCTAATGTGTTTTGTGTATTTCGAGTATTTTTTCATACAATATCGACTTAAAGTTCAACTTGACGACATCCGAATGGATGTTGAATGATTAAACATTGCATTATTGGAATATAAATATTCTATACATGGATTCCAAACATGATTATTGATTTATCCAATTAATTAATTTATATTCAAGATGACATTATGTAGATGGAAACACTTATATTGCTTTGGTTTTGTATTAAGCATGAACGTAAATTTAACTTTCTCAACTAGAAAATACTATCAGAGATGCATGTCATAGTACGTAAACTAAACAATACGATGAAATTCCAAGCTATTAGTTTTAAAAAGGGAATCGGAATTCTATTTTTGAGAAAAAAAATAATCTCGCAATGAAACTTGTATAAGTTACAATTTTCAATAAACCAGTGATATGGTATTTGACAGCAGATATTGAAACACTTGTTTGAGAGCTGACGTGGACATGGGAGCTTCAATACTGACAGGTCCAAGTGTTGGCGGAGCTCTTCTGAAAACCGCTCCTGTGCAATATCGCAGACCACAAACGATCGGCAGTTTTCAGCTCTCGGGATGACGAGTAATTTTTTCTACTTACTTTACCAAAGAGAGAAATAACTCGAATAAGACAGTTTCCTATATTTTATAATCTATTTTGAATATAATTTCTGTTTTGTTGAAGATTTAATTTTGATTTTATCTGAGACAATCTCAGAAGTATATCTTCAATTTTGATTCCAGTCCACTTGAATTTCCAACAAAGTTCAATGTTGCTCACACAGTAATATCAAGTGATGGAATGCAGTCCTTAGTTTTTGGTCGGATGAACAGCAACACGAACATATCATAAAAGTTGACGTAGACATTTTGAAATATAATGGCCATATAAAACACGGAGAAATATGCTAGCTCTATTTATTATTTCATTAGGCCTGAATTATCCATTAGTGAATGGGATGCCGTTCAATATGAAAAGTGCTAACGATACCAAAACTTTAATATTGAAGTACGTAAAAAATTTTGAGTCGATATCGAATTTTTTGACGCTTTGTTATTTGACTTTATTATTACTATTTCCAATTTTTAATTCAATATTGAATTAACTGAATATTGAACATTCCAATTCTAAATCTAGTTGAAGTCCTAAAATATTGAATCGACCAAAAATATTGAAATCAAATGGCATCCCTGACGTTCTAAAGCGAATTAGTAAAGTATACTAGTGTCTGAATTCCTTGTTGCCTTGTCTTAATTCTTAACTATTCATAAAACTTTCAACTATATATCACATCTATGGTAAGGTATTATAAAATAATTGCGACGGCAGTTTTGCGTAGAACACACACCAGACTGTGTGACCTCTTATGGTTTTCCGTCACATCAATTGTACGTTGTTTTACTGTGCACGTACCACAGTAGTCGTATATCTCATTCATATCTTATCATGTCAGACATCACACTTAACAAAACGTCCACATAGAACTGTGTATGCTTATCTTAGAATAGCTGATGAAGTCATGAACCATATATATATACCTAGTAACTTAAATCATTCATGGATATGTTAGTTATTAGTCGTTGCATATTTAGCTGCAAATCTTCCAGAAGTACAATTCCATTTTTGGTCTTTAACTGACAATTGTCGACACTTGAACTCATGTTGTTGTTGATGAAGTTGTAAACATGAAGAGTGATTCTTCAAAGATCCTAAATATGATGTCATAGTTCTACACTACAGTATTTCAAAATAATTAACCAATAGGAATGCGATTAAATATGGACGGTATTACAGAAGACTGGGTTTAAGGTTTCGAAACACAAGAAGTCTGCCCTCTTGATAATGGTCGAATTGTTGAAACAAGTCGTGAACGAGCAAAATGTTTCTCTTCAATTCAATTTTACATTTCTTTGTTTTGAATTTTGATTTATGAATTAAATTAGACTTGAATCACGGTTTCTACTGAATATAATGGTACCGGCGTCTACTCATTCCGTTTGTATTGCAGATATTGCTATCTTCTTGTGACTTGAATTATTTAGGATATCTTTCGAAACTTCAATACTTTTGTCGTTGGCAATATTTCTTGAGTTAAAAAGTGTTGATATGGTTTACAAATCAACATTATACAGTAAATCAGATTTGTATCAATTCACCAACACAGGGGTAGGAATGTGCTGTAGGCCTAGTATTTGAATTGGTATATCAAAAATCAATCATGATTCTTTATTATAAAATTTGAAGAAAAGCCCATGTTTCCTATCCTCTCCTCCAACCTACCGTACTAGAAGCAGTTGATTAATTTGTGCCAAATCACATAATCAATTCTCTCACCAAAAGTCCCCCCTCCCCCCCTCCTGCCATTAGTGTATGTATATACTGGTCTACTCTCTGATACCATAGAGTCCTGCTCTCTCAATGTATTCTTGTCAAATCTAAAAAGTCTCCTTGTCAATCCCTTCTACTGCATCAACGAGTTCATTACTTGAACTGTATTTATTAACGTGTTTGCTCATTGGGTAAAGGCCCGTTCACAATGCATCACTAACGCAAGAAATGTTTGTCCCTGGTGTATTCACAATAACCACTAACCACAACTCGAATGTGAACGTGAAGCTTGCAAGCTCCAAGCTCCAAGCATCCATGTTGACGTTTCTGTATAACATAACAATCAGCCAATAGAAACCTACAAGCTCGGACCGTTGAGACAAATGGCGGGTAAACAAACTACCTGGAGTTGGTCGCCAGGTTTAGTTTGCAGTGACCTTGAGTTGATGTGTTTTGTGAATAGACGGTTTGTATTTTATGTTCTCGTCTTGGGTTAGGTTAGGCGTTGGTGTTACATGTTATGGTTAGGGCCGTATTGCATTGTGAATGAGTCTTGAGAAAATTATATTTCAGAGTCATTTCATATTTTGAGCCTAGTCAATTTTCAGTTTCAAAATTTGGAATCCTAGTTTTGTACCATGTGCCAACCATTAGAAAAATGAAAAATATTATATGTTATACAATACGATTATGTCTACTTTTTCAATACCAGCGTAGTTATCACTCTATCAAAGTCTGTTTGACCCTGTATTCGAGTTTGTTCACTGATGAATGCCTTGCGAAGTCCCTCTAAATCCTAGGATGCTAGAGGATGCTATTCTAATAGTAATACCGGTACTGTTTATATTGTTACGTTGAATGTTTTTGCATGCAATTTTATCAGTGCTTAACCTTGTTGAAATATTTCAGTGAAATTCCCTCTCAACTAGAAAATGTACTTGAAAATATATTGTCCAACAGACCAATTAAATATAGACACATTAGCGGAGAATTTTATTTTATAAAGGCTGGTTGTTTTCTTTGCCTTGGCCTTTTATTTTATTATGTTTTCTGTAAAATAGGAACACAAGCTGAGTTGATGTGAGTTCCAAATAACAGCTTATTTTATTTTATTAAGTTTGATTTCTATGTATAGGTATTGCACATTTGATTATATAAAATGTGATTTCTTTGATTCATTAAATATTTTTGTGAGTGGTCAAAAAGTAGAGTCCTCACTCAAGATAAGGAGGAGCGCTTCAATTAGTTCGAACCCAATCGTCCGTGCACAATTATTGTACAAGTACACAATAGACTAATTACATCTCTGCCCGTTATATACTGATATTGATTGACTGATAGTGCAATCGAAAAGTACATAACTGAAACTTTAGCAGGTCATCTTATTGTCTTCTTGATGTAATATTACATCTAATCACACCTTTAACCTTTAATACCATTTAGTTCATAGGGGTATCAGTAGAATTAGGTTACATTATGAATATCAGTGATTTAATATTATTATAGTGCATTTCACTATTAGGAATATACTGCGCTTTCACAGCACGCTTGTGACCTATTAAATATATATATATATATATATATATATGAAACAATTTTTTTATGAGAATTATTATTTGTTACCTATCATGTTATACACTAATTTTGTTCGGACTGTGATTTACGAAACATAAAAATGTGTTGATCAAGTGAATTTTTAATTAAGGTACAAAAATATCAATAACCAAAGTCAATAAGAAGTTAATCTACTAATCGCTTGATCAACAAATTTACCATTCGTAAAACCGCACCTTATTCAATAAAAAATGTTGTATGTTGCTTTAACTGGTACTATTGTTAGTACTTAATTTCTCTTATCAGGAAACTTGTGTGTGTTGTGAGCTCTATTGGTACCGTTACAGTGTAGTATTGTGTGTCATGCCATTGTTTCACTGATGGCATTGCACGTTTTGTGCCCATCGATCCAGACATCTAGTCTCTTATATTTTATTTAATATTAGAGAAACTTATGTTAAACATTAGGAAGAATGAGTATAATGACATTGACATCACAAAATAAAACTATAGATGTGTTGAAAGAATTATAAAATGGTTTTCTGTTTCATTTCATGGTTTTTAGAATGCATTATTGTGGTCTAGGTGTAGGGACTAGATCTAGGAGACTGGTATTGTATTAGATACTGATGAAAGCCCTATATCATATACTTAGTGACAGTGTTAAATGTGCACTTTTTCGGAACCTGTTTCTCACAAACTAAAGTCAAATGCACAAAATTTTCACAGTAGTGACAAGATCTTTGTACACATGCACTGGAACAAATTATATAAAAAAATCAACTGATTTTTTTTTTCAATTTACAAAAAATACTACATTTCCAGGCATACAACAATTTCTACTCTCGATGTTATTCAACATAGAAAAATAAAAATCTCTGTACAAGTATGGCATACTTATGGTAAAAATTTGGAGTGATAAACTTCAAAAGCTTCACAGATTCAGGTACAAAAAATCGCAAAAATAATATTTAGAAACAACTGCATTCGAAAATATAAGCACAAAAGTGAATTGCACTAAAATATGAGACGTGGACCTACAAAGTGTTGATCGAAAAAATGTATATGATATTTGATGATTCTTGCAGCATCCAATTGATGGAACATTAAACGATGAATCTGAAAAAGGAAAAAAAATATGAAATTAGTTCTCAATGTCCCCTTTAAAATATTAATCAGCCAAAAAACAATTGCAGTTGATAAGATTCATCTATATAAATATTAATAAGATAATCAAACAGTTTTTTTATAATTTCACATTTAAATTAATGTTGTTTATAATCTCTGGTTTGGAAACATTATATATTTCTGATCTTGCTCCAACTTGAATACAGCTATCACAAAGGGTCTTATTCATTCACTGTTATTAGGCCTACTTCTTAGTACTTTTCACATTCATAATAATCAGGGATTAAAATAGTGGGTGAAATTAAGGATGAATTCTAATACCTTGGTGAAGTAGACTATTGCCGAAAAACAATAAATCTACTTTTGGAATTCGTTATCTGTTTTTTTCTTGATGAAATAGATGAGTTGATTATATTTCTCATTCAGATGAGAATAACAATGATATCAATGTTTTTTATTAAATAAATATGAAAGATAACAGACATTTATCTAGATAATATTACATCCACCAGATAAACTACAACTCAGCTGGCAACAAACGTATTATTTGCCTAATTTTATGAGATTAGCAGCTGCTTATAAATGACTGAACTGTATGAATTTTTTAATTGCGAGTATAAAAGTATATATAGGCCTACTACAAATCATTGAATAAATATCATACTTCAATATATGTTTAATGAATGATTCATAATCATTGAAATATTTATAAGCAGCATGTAAATAACATTTGTATTATCGAAGTTGATATTGACTCAGAATAATTTATGAAGCATTTTGATGCCACACGGTAGGATTTGAAGTAGAATCAAATTCAAGTATATTGAAATTAAATATACATTATAATTCATTCGATTAAATAATCACCAAAATATATTATTTAATTGAATAAGTTTGTTTTGAATACACGTGATTCACTTTTATTAACTTTAAATTCATGCATTTTTCAAAATCTAATTCGTTGATTGTTCAAGGTGGCTTCTACCCCTTGGAATGACTGATTTCTGAATGTTCAACTTTTTTAATTCTATATCTTCAATCTATTCATATTTTGTTGTTTCTTTTCTTTTTTCAGATTGAATGTAGGTATCTATAATAATATTTCTGAAAATATTCTTCCTGATCTCAACTCCGCTGTTACTTTTCCCTGTTTCAAGTTATGCTAACTGCATTCGTCTCAGAACATGGTACTTCTGTTTGTAAGCCTGCTATCAACGTTGGGCCTATTGTATCTTTGTTGGAAGGTTCTACGTGTTTTGGACTTCAATGATTAATGTAGGTGCAATATTTTGTTATAACTTTTTTTAATGATTTAATTTTTTTAATGATAGTAATAATTTTTTTTAAGAATATTGATTCCAGTCCAAAACATCGACCATAATGATTTCTATGTGAAAGAAATGTACATCGGAGAGACTATGACTTCAAAATCGTGTTTCGAGTGAATACCCTTTTACCATGATAGAAAATGTCCAACAATTACTTTTTCATCATTCTTTATACCAATTATCTCTATTTTCTAACAAGGAATCCCTCAAAAAAATCTCAAAAGTTGAAGTGAAAAGTTGCAAAAAAAGTCTAGCTGTAGATGCCACCTAAGTGGGTTAGTGTAGTTCGATTATCGACTCGACTTTTTCAAGAATTTTTCTAATGTTTTTGACATTTTATTTCGTTTGATATCAAACTTGATGTATTTGAGGACATAATAATTTAATCTTGATAAATTATTTAATCTAATTAGTAATTACTCATATTTTTGAAAATTATCAACTGGGAAAGTTCTAGGAACTTAATTCGGAATCATTTCATTTTTGTATCAATTTATTCTTATAAAATTTCGACTTGTGGTATAAATAACAGGACAAAATACAATTGAATCAACTTCGGGGTAACTTGTAGTCATTTAGGAAGTGTACCAATTGCACTCACCTCACGTAAGGTACTCAGGCCCAAAACTAACCTGTACGTAATAATGAGAAAATATATACTGCCTCCTTGAATTCAATATAACCATCGTAAACTAACGCAAAACGTTCTAAAGCCTACACCAAAGAATTATAAATACGGTACCGTATCTTGAACTGTTACTACGTAAATGTATGTGAACCTAACCCAATGGGTGGTGATCGATCACGCCTCTATACCGTACTGAGTATTCACAACTAGTACTCGAGACCAGAGTAACAGAAAAGTAGGCCTAAGTTACAATAAAATACGAATAGATTATGTAAATCTTATTTTCTCGTGTGGTCGCACGTGTCAACACAAAAGGGTGCCAGACGTTAAGAAACCATGTTACGTGTCCTTTGTCTTTTGTCGTGTCTCAATCAAAATGGTATACGTTTACATAACAATCAATATAATTATATATATATATATATATATGAATATAATTCAGGCTTTCACCCTCCCTCGACTTGAACTCGATCCATCCATGTAGAGTGGTCAATTGGTTGACCCTCGGCCTCTCTATGTCCGATTAATCGAAATCCTGATTCGTCGACTGACGGCAAGCTTAATACAACTTGTCCCGATTCGTGGACTGCCTCAATTGATCGAAATCGCAATTCGATGAAATCTCGATTCATCGTAATCTCGATTCATCTACTTTTAGTGATTCACTGTAGCTCTCCCGATTCGTCGACTGTCTCAATTCCCCCAATTCGATGAAATCCCGACTCATTGTAATCCCGATTCGTCGACTTATTTTACCTCATTTGTAGCAAGTTGACGAATTGGGATTCGTGCGACGAGAGGCACCCGTAACTTGCGATAGTCAAACTGTATCTACAAATGACAGAATGTCCCAGTGACGAGGATAATGGTCTTAGTCAAAGTACA
>OU015463.1:8300972-8365972 GCA_907164805.1 Brachyptera putata | reverse complement strand
GCCAATTTCAATTCCCTTGATTCATTCATCTCCATACAATTTGTATTTCGGATTTGTTGTGTGACGAGTCGGTTAATATTGTCAGAAGGTCTATATGTATAATTAATTGACGAATTACAAACATTCTTACACGAGGATAGTAAAGCTATCATCTCATGAACTGAAAATTTTGGTACGTTTGCAATTTTGATAAAATTAGTGGGCCTAAATGTTTGTGGATTCAAGTTTCATCTCCATAGCGCAAATGGACTGGCAATCGGTTTACACATGTTTTTGCATCCGAACTATATAATGATGTGAAAACTCGATCTACATTCTCTCAAATGAAGTGAAATCTTCATTAATCCTATAAAACTCCAGGGAAGAAATTTCAGAAACAAAATGGCGAAAATTTGAAACTTACTTTGAAGCTAGAATTAGGCTACAATGATTATGATCTATGCCATTATTTTTTATACAACAGTATTAAACGTATTTACGCTAATAATCATGATGGCGTCTCCTCGTTCCTGACAACATCACACATTCATGGTGTTTTCTGTATACAACATGTACAAAGCAGAGAAACAAATATCAACCATACAAAGTCAACAAATTGGATCACTTATTTGTAACTATTAGATTCAAACCATCATTCTCATCAAAATAATGAAACATTGAAAATATTTGTTGTTAAATTATCGTAGGCGATCGCCAAATTATCGCCATCTTGTATAGTTGGGAGGTTTGAATGCTACTTTACTACATTTATTTTTACGTGCGAATTCGGAAATTAAATTGTCTTTTGTTAAATAAGATTTTATGCCGACAGTGGTAATAGTGACGACATACGTTATCACCTCAGTGTTGGAAGGAGATAGTTTTCAATCAATTTCAACTTCAAGAGCTCAAAATAGAGTTTGGGTACGCGGGTAAACAAACTGAGCTGTGTGAACCGCAGTGGCTAGCACGCTGAACCGTCATAGAGGAGCCATGGTCAATCATATACTGACAGATTTGTTTTCTTAAACTATGTTATAAGCCGTGACATGAGGGTGTCAGAGAGATCCGGGACTCCGGGTACAGGTAGATCGGAGGTCTCCAGTGGGAGGATAAAGATGAGAAAACTGGGATGGTTCCTTGTAACAGGCCACGTTCTTTCTCTTCCCATCATCCGAAATCACACAATTGAATAACCTTTTATCTCATCTTCCTACCACTTCATTTATAATTCAATGGCAACAATAAATCGTGGTCATCAGTTGGTCACTTAGTCAACCCAATATAATAATTTTAAAAAAAACATGAAAGTAAGTCAAGTTTCGGACTTGTGGAAGGGGTCTGAATGCCTAAAGGGCCTACGAAGGTTTCAAAACGGCCCTGATTCTTGGCTTCTGTTGAGATATCGACATCGAATCAATTCAACTCTAATGCTGTTCGTACACGATTCACTAAGGTTAACAAACATTTGACATAATTTTCCGTTCAAAGATATGATCATGATCGTCTCCCGAAGTAAAAGTTTGTTATAAACTGACTTAAGTAACACGTAATTCGTGCAAACCGAAACCAACTGCATGCATTGCAGCTATTATTGTCGAGGTATTATTGTAAGCCTACAGTACTCATGAGTCATGCCATGTACCATATGTAAATGATTGTGATGCCTGACTTGCAGTCAAAACATTACCACATACATACTGGCTTGCAAGTAGAATGAAGGCTCATAGCTTTGTTATGCATGTGCACAAACAGATTTCCATTATTTTATATCATTATAATTTTGCGTTTTGATTTCTTTACTTGCTGTCAATTGATTCAAAAAAGGTACTCATCAGATGTATTCTGTGAATACTGAATATATATATATATATATATATATATATATATATATATATATATTTACAAGTATTACGTCCTCCGACTCATTGAAGCTGATCAATGACAATGATTAATTATCATGCAACTGATACCGCCCTTGATAGTCTACTGATCGTGCGTCGATTCTTTAGCAAACATCAAATCGTTCTCCATAGAAATAATGGACCGTGATTTATAGTTTGTTTAATTGTTACCTTATAAGGATATAGGGGAGAACTAGGATTATACGGAGGGTTTAGTCTATTTTTGTTTATAGTACGAGATTGCTTTTTATATGTTTTACGTGGTGAATCCACTGATACATCCTCCACTGGTTATTGGGTAAGACGTAGCGAAGACTTCAATCCCACTCTTATGGAGCTTTGTCGGTGTTCTTTTTTGTTTTTCGTACGCACTGCTCAGGTCGCATGGTTTGCACATTTAACTAACGTGGAATTGTATAGTTTTTTTGGCCCAGTTCGCCATCACAAAATTTCGAAAAACCCCATAAGATAACGCCGTGTGGAAAAACTCGAAAAAGAAATGTCGAAGATACATACTCATATGATACACATCATTACACATTTTCATTGAGGTCGGACTAGCCCTTTTGAAGGAAATAATTAATTAGTGAATACATTTTCATGTATTAGCTGGAAATAGTGGTTATTCTTGATTCAGTATCTCGTGCACAGTGACTCACGGCTTTGTAGAGTTGCCAGTATTCAACAAGGTGTGTATAGAGTTCTCGAGTATATTTCAAGCTGAAGAATCCCTGATGATGGCAGGTCACATCCTGCCGAAACGTTGGCAAAGAAGACAAGGTCCCGAATGGGATCGTAATTCTATTCCAAAAGAGTAAACGCGGTCAACCTGAGAGAACGACATGACACACACACACAGATATATATATATATATATATATTTAAAATACAATATATATATATATATTAATGGTGCTTAACGACCCCTTAACAGCTAGGTTATACGGGGGTACGAATGAGCGGGTGATAATGCAACGATGAAGTGATGATAGGTGAAAGGACGTTTACAAAAACTCATGCCTTATGCGGGACTCGAACCCACGCCCAATGGTCACTTCAGCCTCTGAAGCGTGCCTCAGCTGACTTAGCCAACAAGGGCAGCTATATATATATAGGCCTTCATTAGGTCTTTTGAACTTTTGCATTCAGTTTTACGATTTAACATTTTTCAGGGACTTAACGCGTATAATAAAAACAATAGACAAATCAATATCAAAATATTTTTAAAATAATGATGACCCTTACGTTCCTGGAGTCTTGGCGCTTCCTTCTTCATCAAAGTATTCATATACCGGTTATTATTATTATTTTTCTCAAATATTCTGAAATTTGGAAGAGTATGAATATAGAGAAAAGAAATATATTTATGACAAATAGTATCAAGTAAGCTTTGTATATAATCAAGTCTTATTATGGCTATATTAGTCTCATTATGATGAGAAAATAGTAAATAGGAATAATTATTATAATATCAGTATCAATAATAAGTTACTCTAACTAATAATAAGCATAATTAATTGTAAGTGAAAGGAAAAAATGCAAATCAATCACACACAGTATGGTAAAATCTCAGCTGGAACGATTGGACTTGAAAAACAACTCATTTTGGACATGCAAGTGTTATTTCGTTGATTCATCGCGGTAGATTATCAAGCAGACAATTCCTGCAGATGAAATAGCTACGCGGATCTGATTTGAGACTGCCTAAGGTTTAGTTTTTCTCAATTTACCCGATTTGGAGAAATTGGTTGTAACATCCGCATCTTACTGCATATTTATTTGATGATGTCTGTAATTAATTCTAATTGATACCAAGGTATTTCGGTACAATCATATTTTGGTTTCAAGTCAAGGTTGTTTAAGAATCAACTAAAAATCTTAGAAGAACTAAGAATTATATATGCATGTTGGACAATGACAGTATTAAAGGACCGGCACATGCAGCGCAGTGGTTAACGCGCTCGCTTCATGTGATCCGGCAGGCGAGGGGAATTCCGAACCCAGTTCGATCCCCGCCGCCGATCATCTTTACAGAGGTTTTCATGGTTTCCCTCTGCAGTCTAGGCTAATGCTGTGACGGTTCCTACAATAAGTCGGCCATGACCGCTTCCTTCCCACTATCCTTCCCATTACCCAAGAACCTTCATCTCATCATCCCATCATCTCATTAATCATCCATCCGACGCCATTAGATCTCAGTTATCATAACAGTGCGTCGTTAAACCCAATTAACACATAACGACAGTATTACAAGGAAGTAGTGTTCAACTGGGGGTATCAAGTCGAGTGAATTTTATTTATATTTTAATTGTGTTGAGCGACGTTGGGATAAGATCTATCGGCGTCGGTGAATGATGAATGAGGACTATGAGATGAAAATTTATTTTATTATGTGTCCTGGATAATGGGAAGGAAACGGGTATGTCCTATTATTATCATTAAACTTCGTGGAAATCATGGTGATTGTCACTGTATTTATAATTATGTGTAATTATCGAAGAAATAATAATAATAAAAAAACATCCCAAAACCAAGATGCACCTTTGTCAGAATGTTCGACCTTGGCGAGAATGGAACTCAATCAGTGACGTGAAGGGGCGTATACTCTCTAGTTAGCTGATGAATCGCACAGGCGTTCATCGCACATTCATCAGCTAAACTGTTTGAGATGCTCTACTAGGGGAAAAAACGACAACGAAGAGTTATTGTCTACTGACTAAACAGTTGAATCGAAAGTAATCAAGATATCTTGGTACTTGTTTAAAATGTCCCAATTTGTGTTCACTTACTGCTAAATTTTATAGTAGAAAAATAGATGTAGTGCGATTCAATTTTGGAAAATAAGAAAGTTTAATGGTAATAATAATTAGCTTATAAATTCAATTATGCACATCATATTTGACTAAATTCGCTATTTTACCAATAACTTTCTTGTCAAGTAGATAAATACAAGTCAAAGGAGTAGAAAAAACTGCATGTCTACCCCATGTTATTGTCAACTGAGTGAAAGTTCGTACGACTGAGGTAAACCATAGCTAGTTAACCTCAGTAGCCAAGTCGAACTCTGACCCTTGTGGTCAACCGAGTGATAGGGCACGTCGTGTTGGTATAGTGACTTATAGCTGTTGTATTACTCTGTGAACGGAATTGTGTAGCAAAGAAGAGAAACTGGCTTCATTCAAGCCCTGCACTTGTGTGGCGTGGAAAACGCTATATTCTCTTCAATTAAGGGGGTGCATGCACGGTGCTTACATGATTCGAGAAATTTATCTTTACTATTTTTTTACCATTTTCAAAAACCAGAATTGAATGAAAAGTTCACACCTCCAATATAATTTTATGCTCTTTAATTGATACGACATTTTATTTGTGTGAATTCAATCAATTTTGAGACAATACGTCAATGAATCTCATGACATTCTTTTTATTCATTTACGTATTATCTTAAAACTGGTTGAATTCACTGAAATAGAATGTCATATTAATTAAGGAGCATAAAAGCATCTTGGAGATGTGAATTTTTCACTCAATAACACTGGTTTTTGAACGTAAAAAAATGAGTGTAGGTGAATTTCTCTATTTTTATAGCACCGTGCATGAACCCTCTTAAATAGATTACAATTAGTGTCGGAAGTTCCAATCGGTAATTTCATGTAACGTGTAACTTTCGGGGCAAAGATAAGAAGGAATTGGTCAATGGTCATGTCATGATAGGAGGGAACCACAATAATAATACATTACACACAGAGTCATCATAAGTATGTGGTTATTAAAGTATCTTAATTCAAATTCAATGAACATTTTGGTTTGGTAATTTTCATTCTATTTCGTTTGACATGTTCTGTTTTTTCCATTTCCATTTCCATTATATTGTTTATTGTTTTATTGTATTGTTTATTGTATTGCCTTTATTGTTTTCAGCTCATCAGCTGGACTGCAATATAATTATGTAATTACTAATTAGTTCTTATTGACTAAAAATAGATGAGAAATCTGAAAATTAAAAACACTGATACTCTTGCTTAATATTATGTATGCAATTAGTTCTTATTCTCTAATGAGACCTCTATTAAGAAGTTGTTAGCAGGGTAATTAGAATTGCCATTCGTATATATATATATATATATATATATATATATATATATATATATATATATATATATATATATATATATATATATATATATGTATATATATATGTATATTATGAAAATAAAATTTAGCGTAAGAAACAGTCCACCACAATATCCCATACGCGTGAGGAATATCAACATCAAGCTTAGTGAACCCTCTACCTGTGAATGAACGTCTTGAACGAATGTAATTGTTCACACCTTTCATATCACAAATTCATTCAACAGTGAAACCATAAACCTTTTTTATTAATTACTGCAATCATCTTGGATTGTTAAATCGTAAGAATACGAAGGAATATGAGGAAACGGGTTTTAAAGTGTGCAACAAGTTACTGTAAGGAAACTGACATCCATGTAAGCGCTTTGCTGTATGAGCAAGTACAATGTCTGAATATATATATTTTTTAATGGTGCTTAACGACCCCACCAACAGCTAGGTTATACGAGGGTACGAAAGAGTGGGTGATAATGGAACAATGAAGTGATGATAGATGAAAGGACGTTTACAAAAAACCCATGCCTTATGCGGGACTCGAACCCTCGCCCAACGGTGACCCGTTAATACCGCTAGTGATAATTGACCACCGGGGCGGCGGTGTCTGAATATTAAAACATAATATTGTTCCATAATATAATGTTGTCAATATATGAATTTTAAAAACAGTTCTAAATGAATTCTGAATTGTTTTCTGAAGGTGGATATTATTTTGATTTCTGTTTAAAAACTCTATACATTTTTTGATACATTCTGTCAGTATTCATGCGCACACAGTCTTGCTGTTGCCACATCACAATTTATATTATTTAATTCCAGTCCATTTTATAGATCACATGCCATACATGCCATAGGGCCTACGTGGCTTTTCATTTGCTTACATGCCATAGGGCCTACTTGGCTTTTTATTTTTTGGGCCTATAGAATCATGATGTATTGTTAGACGTTTAACTACTCGAAATACGATTAATAATCAGACTATTTCGAAGAATTAAACCAAAGTGCCATGCATCATGAAATGCGGCCCATTATTTCTCTTATACCATTTATGGTAAGTCTAGCTCCTAGTCAAAGTGCTGGAATTGACGTCATATATATATATATATATATATATATATATATATATATATATATATATATATATATATATATATATATATATATATATATATATATATATATATATATATATATAAATATATTATACATATATGAATCATTTGTCATATTTAGCTGCAGCTTTAAAAAAATACTTGCGGTGACACGCTGCTGCCTTTTACCAAATCATTAACAGGTTATGATCAGGAATTTCCATGTGTAGGATCTATATCTAGTTTTTCCTCTTTCTTCATTTATATTTGGTGCAACGACGCACTGTACAGATGACTTAACTGTCTTCGGTGAATGCTGAATGAGAGTGAGATTTTTTTTTTTTTTTTTTTTTTTTTTATGTTGCTTAACGACCCCACCAACAGCTAGGTTATACGGGGGTACGAATGGGCGGATGATAATGAAACGATGAAGTGATGATAGGTGAAAGGACGTTTACAAAAACCCATGCCTTTTGCGGGACTCGAACCCACGCCCAACGGTGACTTCAGTTACTACCGCTAGCGATAATTGACTTAGCCACCAGGGCGGCAGTGAGATGTTATTTCATCAGTTTATATTTTGGATAGTGGAAAAGAGTCGATCGTGTCCTGTTTTTAAGCAACATTCCAGTTCTAACCTATACGACTGAGGAAAATCACGAAGGACCCCTGTCAGGATAGTCCTCCGTGTCTGGAATCGAACCCAGATCTCCTGGATTACGGTTCAGTGTGCGCCTATAGCCACTTGACCATCCATCTCAGTTTCCAATTTTCGATTCGTATGAAAAGATGGGTTAATGAAAAATAAGAATGAAACTCCGTTTTGTTGACGCATCCAAATCATCACACACTATTTTAATATCATATCATTTCATATAACACATCATAAAATGAATTCCAAAAAGATGAGATGTTTCATAAAGAAGTATCAGAAATGCAAAATGAAACAACCAGTTCTGTAACTATATTGTCCCAATCATATTACACATAATAATACACAACTTCCAAAACTAATAATTCTTTGACATGATTTAAATTTGGACCATATTGTGAGTAGAAAATATGAGCGATTGGCAGAATATAGAAAGGTACGCATTACTGAATATCATACACAAAAACTGATATATCAGAGTATAACGTCGATTACAGGAAGAAAATTGAGAAGGAATACAAATATAGGCCTACATCCAAGAATCCGATATTAAGATATTTTCATAAGAAGCGGGTATCTAAACCGACTCATCTGTTCGTACGTAAAAGGGCACCAATAAAATATAAATTAACAAAAAGATAAGATTACAATTTATATAACCTTACCGGCACATTTAGCTCAGTGGTAACGCCCTCGCTCTATGTTATGCAGGAGATGAGGTGCATATCGGACCTGGTTCGATCCCCGCCACCGTCTATCTGTACAGGGTTTTTTCCTAGTTGCCCTCTATAGTCTGTGGGCTAATGCCGGGATGGTTCCTACAATATAGGCAACGACCGCTTCCTTCCTACTATCCTTCCTATTACCTAAGAAATCTTCATCCCATCATCTCATTAATCATTCATCCGACGCCAATTGATCTTAGTTATCATTACAGTGCGTCGTTAAATCCAATATAAATAAATAAAATCTCAATTCGCTCAAGATAACTATTACAGCTAATTTATTGTTTTGTCGAAATAATAATAAAAACCAGCATTAAGATTAAGAGCTAGATTTGCCTCACAGCGAAAGTAAAGAATAGCATGGGTAAGAGAATATACGTGCAATAATAATGGAGGCCACTGGCCGTATTCAAGAGCCATCCTAGATACCTTTCACTTTATTTTATTTCAAAGATGAAATCGTCATAGTGGGGGGATGATTTCTGTATTGCCACCATGGCTGTTTGGCTGCATGCTTCATAAATCGTTGTATTTTTCATTCTTAAATCGTGTAGGACATTGACATATTATTTCGAAGAGGGGGTGAACACGAAAACGATATAAATACGTTGGTAAGAAGTATGGAGGTATCAGTACAGTGGTTTGTTCGCTAAGGGAATAACTTGGATTGGATACTAGACGTCTACTAAAGCATCAATCATGAAGTTGGTAAGGGAAAAACGCAATTGAATTCATCACAAGATTCAATGGATTCAAAAAAAAGAGAAGGATAATTAATTATTTTCATTTTTAAAATCGAACAAGTGATTGTATATTTTAATAATGCAATGATCATTCATTTCGATTTGATGAGTGTATAAATGGAATGAATCAAGTCAAGTTTGTGGATATGTCATGTCGAATACGAAACAGTAGAACGCAAATCAAGAAACATTTTATTCGAGTACACACTGTCATTTGTGTTTTTCAACTGTTTCGTTAGGAATAATGTTTTATAAATTTAATTATAATTTTAATTACAATTTTAATTATCCATTGAATTTGAAAAATCATATTTTATGTATTGGCTGATCGACGATATTTAGTTGTGTGTCGGCTTGAATGTGACTGCCTGATAAAACATGGATTCTGTACTAGAATATTTCAGTTTCTTAAAACGGCAGATGTAACACTCTAGTTGGTGTAAGAGGTTTGGACAAATTCGAATTTTATTACAACATAATTCTTGTTATCACAATATTCACACAAAGTCTATAAATATTTTGACGAAATCGGTCAAGTAAAATAAATAAACTCTAGAATTATTTCGCGTTGCTCATCCATCGGGAGACCAAATAATGGGATAGCATATTTTCATAGAGAGCTAACATTTATTGTCATGAGAATCCATTAATTACTGATTCGTACGGAGCTCCGATCTGACATAATTCAAAAAGTTTGTAGAAAAACAAATGACCATAAAATGTATGTTGAAATTTTGACTAATTTTCATTTGAAGGTTTTCTACTTAAAATCATTTAAAAAAAATATCTAGTTAACATATCTAATATCTCCTGCAATTCTGATTTGATGTTCTCCGCCGGTTGCAGGCCATTTCAATTGTCGTCGCATTGGCTGTCATTGTAGAGGTGTGCAATGGGGAAACGCTGGTTCGTACGAAGCGTGGACGCCTGAGTAAGTAGTCCTACCATAGAGCAACCTCCTTAATCTATGGTCCTACTAGACGCATTATTTCATTCGACCATAGGGTAGAGAACATATATATTTTCATATATATATATATATATATATATATATATATATATATATATATATATATATATATATATATATATATATATATATATATATATATATATATATATATATATATATATATATATATAAGAAAGAAATTGTGATCACAGAATGATGTATACGAGAAGGTGACAAAGTGAAATACGGCAGCCTAAAAGGCAATATCGTTTATATTGTATGGGTAAATAACACAGTTCTCTATATTATTGTTGCATACCATTTTATCATAGCCTTGTGTCAGTTTCATGAATTTGATGAAACATGAACATGATAGATTATCATGATTTGAAGTGAAATATGTTGTCGGGACGTGGGAGGCGTGAACAGTTTATCAATTAATACTCAGGAAAGGAAGATGCCAAAAGTGACACGTTACCACATAAAGAGTACAGTAAAGATCCTAATCAACATATTCAACTATTGGCAGCTCATTTCTTCAATGGTTGTTCTAATGCTGACTTCTGTTTGGATTTTTGAAAATAACCTGATGAATGACCTGATTGATGCCAAAATTGATCAGATCTCAGAAATAAATACCTATTTATTATTTACCTCCCGACATAATTAATAAAATACGTATTGCATTCAAGAAAGGTGAATATGGATGATATATGATGAAATACCGAAGTACAAAATTCTTTTACGTTCTGTATCATACAATATCGAATTATAGTATGAATGAATTTCGATTTTTGGTAGTAACTTCAGAGTGTTCGAGATATTAGCATTATACAAATATTACTGATTTTTCAATATACCTTTCTACGGGATATATATAAAATCTTTAAATTTTGTCACATAATTTCCTTATGAATTCGTAAATACTCATTTCAGATGTAGGGGATATTGGTGATTTGTTTAATAACCTGACATACTTAAATAGATGGCACCTATTTTAGTCAAGAGGTTTTCCGTGGGTTTCCTCAATTCTATAAATGTATACTAAGATAAAGGCCACAACCGAGTTCTTGCCACCTCTGTACGAAAAGTTACTATTCTAAATGCGTCTATTCTTTCCATGGAAGATGTAATTTACATATGAATGAAAAATAAAGAGCGATTTAATTATGTCTACTAGCTTGACATGTTTGTATGCTTCTATAGATAATAGGGATTTACCTACCCTACCGTAGCTATAGCAAGATTCACGGCCAATACATTGTGAATTTCTCTGATGCGATCATTTCCATATCTGACCTGATTGCTATTGCTGTGTTTTGCCTGTTCGTGTTCCTAATATAACGGGCTGACTCCTTATTCTCAGGCGGTGGTGGCGGTTCACCCTCCAACTCCTACCTGCCCCCCGGTTCAGGCGGCAGCCAGGGAGGACAGGGAGGGTTCGGAGGAAGCCAAGGAGGACATGGTGGTAACCAGGGAGGACAGGGAGGATTCGGCGGAAGCCAAGGAGGACATGGTGGCAACCAAGGAGGACAGGGCAACCAAGGAGGACAGGGAGGGTTCGGAGGTAACCAGGGAAGTCAAGGAGGATTCGGAGGAAGCCAGGGTGGTCAGGGAGTAGCCAACTCATATTTGCCTCCATCTGGTAGCGGTCAACAGGGAGGTAACAATGGAGGAGGTGGTTCCAGAGGACAGAATGGCGGTGGAAGACCATCAAACTCTTATGGTGCTCCTCAGCAAGGCGGAAACGGAGGCGGAAATGGCGGTGGATTTGGAGGACAAAAGGGTGGAAACGGTGGACGACCATCAAGCTCGTACGGCGCACCCCAAGGAGGTAACAACGGAGGAGGATTTGGGGGACAACAAGGAGGACAGAACGGAGGACAACAAGGAGGACAGAACGGTGGACGACCAGGAAGCTCTTACCTTCCTCCCGGTGCCGGAGGTAGCCAGGGAGGTCATGGTGGCAGCCAAGGAGGACAGGGAGGATTCGGAGGAAGCCAGGGAGGTAGCCAGGGAGGTCATGGTGGCAGCCAAGGAGGATTCGGAGGTAGCCAGGGAAGTTTTGGAAGCCGCGGAGGCCAGGGAGGCGGTAGCAGACCATCCAGCTCGTACGGTGCTCCCCAGGGAGGTCAAGGAGGACAGAACGGAGGAAACGGTGGACGTCCGTCCAGCTCTTATGGCGCTCCTCAGGGTGGTAACAATGGAGGACGACCCTCAGGCTTATACGGCGCCCCTCAAGGGGGTCAGGGCGGTTCTTCCAGCCAGGGCGGTTCTTCCAGCCAGGGCGGTCACTCTAGCCAGGGTGGTTCTTCCAGCCAGGGCGGTCCCTCCAGCTCATACGGGGCTCCTTCCAACGGTGGAGGCTCATCTTCAGGAGGTTTCGATGGTTACCGTTATTAAAACAATACACATATAAATGCCGGTTGTTTATTGAATCATGTAATAATGTAATTTATATAAACATATTTTCTATAATTAATATTTGGGTCAGTCTAGCTTAGTCTATTTTATTACCATACGTAAGATTTTCTTCAAAGTGTATTTATTTTTGTTTTAAAAATGTAAATTATTATTGTTTTTTTATGTAATAAATCTGTTGATGAATTTGCAATGTAATTGTATGATTAATAGTTTTATTTGAATATCTTTTCTTATACCACAATTTCTAGAAACCAATTCTCAATAGGCCTATACTCATCCGATTCATATTTGCAGAAAAGTAAAAGTAGGCTTATAGTAATTGCAGTCAATTGGTTTTAACCCATCCCCTTCCAAATAGGCCTACATGGAGAGCAAGTAGGCCTAAAGATATACGGATCTACATGGCTATCCACACAATATTGGAAGTAGATTTTTTTATATAGGTATAAAGACTACTGATTTTTTAAATCTAGATGAGATGAAAGATGGTTGGTTTTCAAAATAATATATATAAAAGATGAACATAAAAATTACCATCTAGATAATTTCTTATAGATAAAAGACCGCAAACTCGTTACTCGACCCCTCGCGCATTGAAGAATTCGCAGTCGCCATACTGAAACTAATGGAGCAGTGGCTGGCACGCCGACAGGCATTCAATTCCTGCCATGAAATGATATGGGACCTTATTATCCCTAGAAAAATGCACAAAAAGGTCAAGGCCAAAAACTTATGATTTCAAGGTCACAAGAAATACCAAAAATTATCTGTAGTCATATTTTGACTTTTTAAAATTCAAATTTGAAATCAAATTTCATTTCAATTGTGCAGTTTCTCAAAAAATGCCTCATTTTGACGTCCCTGGACATGTGGATTCAACATGTAAAACAACATTCATTAATAATTCTACAAGCTAATATGACAATGTTTAATTCAATAATTACTATAAATTGACTCAATTAGACCTAATATATCTCAAATAGTTCCAACAGTTACCTTGGTGTCAAGAAATCGATGAATTTCGTTTTGGTGGTACCCTTCAGAATTCAAATTGTCAATTAAATGACGTGCCAAAAGTATCAGTAGCCAAAACCTCGCTCTTTGGAATCACCACCCTCTTAAAAAAACCCCTACTGCCCCTGCAGTATATTGGAGTTCTGTGATAGGCCTAGAGTATTTGCCAAAGAGAGAAGAGATCTAGTGTAACCCACATACTAATTTCTGTCCAACCTGTTTTTTACAGTAGGCCTACAAATATCTGACCTCAAGTGCAGCAATTTCAAGTTGAATAAAAAATAAGCAGGATCATGTGAATCTTCCACACCTGTGTTACTCGGTATCGACTATTGAAAATCGAACCAATCAGGGACTTCGATGCGTTTCTAGAAAGTAGATATACGAGCTCAACTTTTCCTCATATCGCATCTCTTTAGGGGACCATTCTCAGTATTTACCATCTGTAATAAACTCGACCATTGGTGAGCAATGGCACCATCCTTCGACAAACTTCTCGCCAGCTTGTACTCAGTTGTACGCATATTTTTCATTATGAGCAGATTGTTATATAGCAATCGTGCAAATTTATTATTTTTGTTTTCAAGGAATATAAATGTATGTTATAATAATACAATATCAAACTCGATAAAGATACATAGTATATTTTTCATTTAGACGCAATTTGGCTGGAATGATGAAAGTGAAACTAAATCACTCAATTTCCAGGTGCAATAATGGTAAAATTAATAATAGTAACCAATAATAATGGTAAATCGATCGAAAACAAAATTATAGAACCATCAAATTGTGCCATATTTTGTGTGATTATTTAACCAATTATAATCAAGGTGCTTTTTAAAATAAGCATTTGTTGCATATGTGAGCGATATTTGACTCAAACAAGAGGGCATATCTGATTCAATAAAAATGAATTACAATGAAAAATAAAAAAGTACTTACACTGCTTTTGAATTTTGATATCATATAAATACTATATGACATATTTAACAGGCCTCCAGGGCCGGCCCGTGGGCTGAGCGACCTGGGCGGCCGCCCAGGGCGCAAATATTTACCGGCACTTGAATGGTAAAATACGTTCCTGAATCACATATGAATTAAAATGAATTAGCATTATTTGTTTCAAGTATTATTGGGAGTTCTTTAGTTCTCACGAATCTATGTAGAACTATTTTTTGCGGCTATTAATTGTCGCAGTTAAGATTTTGCTGTGTTTTGATTGTATAGAAAATAATGAAATGTATTTCTTGGCGCGCCGGCCGCAGCCATAAAATTAGGGCCGGTATCGCACGATGATTTTTGATTGTGGCTCGAGAACTCTCCCGGTATTCCCTTACCCTTCCCACGAGCTCATTAATTCCATTGATTCACAAGAATCATAACAATACAAGTTCACACAAGATTTTTCCATCTGCAAATAAAACATTCATTGTGTCGTTGATGTTGTGCTACACGACGTGTTTAGTGCATTGATTTCTCACTACTGGGCCTACAGTTACAAAAGGTTTTGCAAGTTGCAACTTTTTTATGTAAGTCTCTGAATAGTCCACGGTCCATATTAATTTTACGTTTTGAACAGAAAGATCAAAATATTTTTTGCTGCCGTATGGTAAAAATTTCTGAATACTGTGAGTGCTCTCTTTTCTGCAGACAGCAGTGGTGAAGAGTGATTTATTCAAAGGGGAAACACATGTATACATATTTAAACTAAAATCACCGTTGGGCGTGGGTTCGAGTCCCGCATAAGGCGATGAAGATGAAAGGCTATTTTACAAATCTGAGATTATTGCATGTTGCCTATTATGTTGATGAGTGACGACAAATCTAAGTACACGTTTTATTTTCAATTTTTTGCCCAATATTAACCTGTCATATTACATGGTCTGTTGAAATAAATATGTGATTTTTTTCTTATCAGTTGCTACATTTTTGAATGTAAAAATTGATGAATAAATCTGTATATACAAACATTACATAATTATGTCTGCATACTCGAAATCTGAGTCCTCATTGTATTCTCATTTCATTGCCCAACAATAATCTGTCATATCACATGCACTCTTGAAATAAATATAAGTGATTTTTTCTCATCCATTGCTACAATTCTGAATGTAAAAATTTGATACAAACATCTGTATACACAAACATTATATATAAATTATTATGTCTACATAATTATTTACTGTTCATAATGGGCAAACACACCATATGATATCATTTGAGGATGATATTTGTATTGTATGACCCTCATCACCTTCTATATGCAGATCGGCTAGTCAAAACATTTCATATTTGGAGCTCCAATTGGATTCAATTGTAGATTTACTCCATAGATTAAATTGATCTAGAAAAGTTTTATGTTCATCATTCTTGTGTATTATTTCTGTTCAAAGTTTAATTTTTTCGTAGGAAGTATTTTTTTCAATTTTTCTTTTCTGCGTTATTCTTATGGTTTTATTCAATACCGTATTTTGGAATGGATTTTTTCAGAAGTGGTCAGAACCGATTGTGCCGCAGAGTTATAAATACAGATAACTGAATACAGAGAATACATATTTTGAATATGAAGATTTGATTTATAATGGTATGATCAATGATACTTGCAAAGTACGACTTCCGATCGATGTCGAGTATTAAGTTTCCAATTCCCTTATCGCGATCGGCAAACTAGGATCGCGTAGCATCTCGAGCTTCGCCCTCGAATGTATAAAATCTACTCATGTCGCTCAGGGCGCAAAAACATCACGAGCCGGCCCTGTGGCCTACATTAGATTTGTTAAAAACAAAAACAAGAAGTTTGCATAGATTCTAATAGACCTTTTTCGAAATTCAATGTGCAGGCGCTTACTGTCTTCTAGCGGCCGAGATCGCTGGTGTTGAATTCTGGTTGCTGTAGTACTCTTGAAAAAGTCGGTCCGCTTATGCACAGGGTTAAAGGCAAAACACCAACATATATAACTTACATTATCTCTCATTTTACTCACTCTGACGGTGTGTAAATCTCTGAGAAAATAGTCGACATATAAATGCTGCAAGTACTATCATATTGTAAGTAAATACGTTCACGGTAGCGCACAATAAGATGAATAATTCACGCAAAATAACATTGCCAGCATAGGACTTTCAACCGCGCATACCAACATCCCACTTTATTTCAAACGTCGCCGCTAGATGGCTCTTTCATTTCTAAAAGGTTCTATTATCTTCTCAGTAGAGTGCACACGAAATATATGTACCACAAAAGAAGAGTTAACAGAGTTGAAAAGGTAAGCCGTGCATGTATAACCTACAGATGGAACATTGAAAATCGCACTGGCATTTTAATGTTTGATTTGCACGCAGAAGCACGGACATTACAATATTTCCTATACATTTTACTTCTACTACATATTTATCATTTTTATTTCACGAATCATGAGCAGTTTTGTAATAATGCGGCCATGAGGCAATGAGTGTACTCCAACTCCCCAATTACACGCAGCAATTCTTCCGTTCCCCTCAATAACAGTCTGTGCTGGAAAAAGTAGTCGTCAGGCATGGATTCAAGGCCCGTATAACGCATGGGTTTTAAAAGTATTATTCTATCACCGTCTCATTTGTAACCTAGCTGTTGGTGGGATTGTTTAGCAAACAATGATTATCCATCATCAAGCATTACCAGTGAATTGTGGTTCATCTCGACTGCAACATTCTTTACAATTCGAGTCATTTTCAGCAACTGAATCATATTCATTGTGGTGTTTTCGCTGCAATACATAGTTATCTCCTCTACCGGGCACATGCTGGGTTCTGTTCTCAACGATGACGTTCTTTCCCTGGAACTGAGGTCGACTTTCAGCCACTCGAGCGAGGGTACACAATCGTGTATTGTCTGGACGATTTGTTTCGTTATGATGAGAACTCGAGTACACGGAAGATTCCTTCTGTTGGTCTTCGTAAATCGCTCGAGGTGGAATGAGGAGTCTGGGGCGATGATGAGGAGTATACTTCAGTAACGGTTCTCGATAGAAACCATCGTTTTCTAAATTCTGAATTTTATAAATAGTTTGTTTCGAACAGTACTTTCCATAATCATCTGGACTTGCAGGTTTAGGAGAACTATAGAATTCAGTACATTCTGGCGATTTACTTCTCGAACTGTTCAATGAAACGGTTCTTTCTTCGCACGAATCGTGTACTTTTTCCAGACTTTTATCATACACCAATGAGTCTGCTTTCAGTTCGTTTTTAAGATTCAACATTTCCATTGCACGTTTACGCCAATGGTGATCGCTCAGGTGAAATCTGAGCGTAGGTTTCGGAGGCGACTCGGGAGAAGATGGTTTCTGAGCAGGTTCTGGGGTAGATCTCTCCAATTTGTTTATTACTGCAACTGGTTTTGGTATAGGAATAGGACTGACTATTGTTGGTACGTTATTATTACGCAAGTTTGACGTACATGTTATCGTACTTACGCAATTAGTGGGTTCACTTGGTTCACTTATACTGTTACTACTTTTACCCATCTTTATTATACTAGAAGTGTTGTATCTAATATTGGGACCAAAATTAGATCTGTTGATAACGGGTACAGCTTGATAAGCTGGATGAGAAGTGGGTGGAGTCATCGACGAGCCGTTATTTATCTGTTCTTGAGAAACCTGTACTGTTTTCACTGGCACGTTGCTATTATTTTCATGAAGAATAACAGGTGTTGTAGTTCGGACATTTACTACAGGTACTTCTTGAAAACTACATTCAGGCACTAATGGCAATGATGTTGTTGGTTTAAACGCATTCACACTTGACTCACTGGCTACGGATGTGAGAAGTTTTTCTTCGCTAGGGAGTTTTCCATCAATTATTGGAACACATTCATCATCAGTCCTTGGCCTTCGTTTTTCTCGAGTCAAAGCAAGCTTGAGTAGTTGGCTAGCATTAGTAGTTGACTCGGACTGTTCGATAATGGTTGGTGGTAAGCGAGAATCAGGGTGGGTGTTTTTCATGTGACGCTCAAAATTATCTCTTCTACGAAAAGCCTGGTTGCACACAGAACACATGAAAGGCCGTAAATCTGAAAACAAAACACAGTAACATTTCAATAAGATGTTTTTTAAACCACATCCTAATTCAATTGATTTCAATTCAATGGCATGATTGTACACATAGTGACGATATCACTGTTGTGGGGTTCATTGAACCACGAGGGAAGTATTGTTTCCCTTGCTTGCTTTAAAAACCTGCAACGGAAGGTTGCAGTAGTGCCGGGCCTCGAACCCCGGAGTCAGGACAGCTGACTATGCTACGCTGTATGGCTAGGATAGACGTGGTGGCAACCCCCTATCCCATCGTACGCGCATGCGCACACGATACGTCTGCAGAGTGCTGACTGCATGTAGGTAGCCTGCAAGCGCCTGGTACGAGCAGACCTTGTATCTCCGCTCGCCAATGCACAGGGATGCAATTGAGTAACTAATAATTGCTAGTTATTTACATCTTGCCTAGCTCACTGGACCACATAGACATCCCATCACTGTCCTACTGTTACAACTGTTATGAAAATATATTATTATTGGATTACAAATTAAAATCTTCAAATTATATCTTGAACTAAAATTCCCATCCCATCACTGTCCTACTTTTACAACTGTTATGAAAATATATTATTATTGGATTACAAATTAAAATCTTCAAATTATATCTTGAACTGAAATTCCCATCCCATCACTGTCCTACTGTTACAACTGTTATGAAAATATATTATTATTGGATTACAAATTAAAATCTTCAAATTATATCTTGAACTAAAATTTACCAACAATTATGTATCACATTTTACATTCAATTTTTCTAACACGTTTCACAATCTCGCTATTCTGAGCTAGCTCAATTTACCATGAAACTTGAATGTCCAGTTATATTTTATACAATTCCTATGAGATAATCTGCGCCACGTCCGATGGTCCAACCGAGCCAGCAGTTTACATAAGCTCGGCCTCCAGTCAGGCTAGCTTCACGATCATTGCCGGACCCCGAGCGAATCAGCTGTCACTTTGCTTCCAAATTCCCTGGTACTGTTAAGACATAAATAGCCTACCGTTGCAACATTCAAGTTGATAGGTATTTGACAATACTTCACCATTTTTATTACTCGAGTCAAAAGAAACATTATATTGATTGGGACAGGTCAAGTCATTTGCCCAGTGCAATGCACGAAGTTGATTGTACTGCATAGGCTATACTTTGATTAAAGAAATTGAAGCAGATGGGCCTAATGTAAAATTTGAATGTCAATGAAATGTGAAAACTATAGCGTAGGGGTAGCCATTTGCTGGAAAAATTACGAACAATACTGAAATTTCAATATCGAAGATTGATCCAACTGTACGGAATTTTCAATTTTCAATCGACATTGAAACTGTTGAATCGAAACAGATTACAATTAACGTGAATAAACTCCAAGGTGCCAGGCAAACGAACGTAGCTAGCTGCATAGGGAAGGCACAAATTGCTAACACGTAGGAAAGGCCCATGGCACACAGATCTCACAAACGCAATACTTTTGTGCTGAGTTTTCAACGTATAAGAACAAACTAATAATTATTAAAAAACTTCAGAATTGAAGTCTAAATAATGTAGCCTACACATAGATTTTAAAAAACTTCCAGCATTTTAGATCAATCATGAATAGAGGTGTGCGAGTTTGAGAATTCAAGTTCAAGACGAGTTCGAGTTCGAGAGAAAATTGCGGGTTTCAAGCTTGGGTTTAAAAAAAAATCAATTGGTAGGCCCTACGTACTATGTATTGAGTTTTCAATTGGTTTTGAGTGAAGTACAAATTACAAAAGACTAGAGCAAAATTTTTGGGAAAAATCACACTCTATATTTGGAACAATTCCGGTAGGCCTATCAACAAAACTATGACAAAAATAAATCAAATCCCAAATTTTCAAATACTGCTAAATTTGAACTCAAACTCGAAAATTCGAGTGCTTGCACTCCCCTAATCATAACTAATAACTTACAGACCCTAGCCTAGTAGACCTAACTCATGATGCTGATTATTGTCGATTTATGAAGCAGCGCCTCAGTAGAGTGAGCCAGGGGGGAGGGGGGGGGGGGAGGGGCAGCTGGGTTGACTTGTGTAAATGTTAGCACATTGCTATGCCTACATTGATAACGCTATGCGAAACCCAGTTACACAATATGAATATGTAACATACTAGAGCACGATAGGTATGTGTGTTTGGTACTAACTTGCATGTATTGTAACGTGCCGCTTAAGATCCTTCTTGGAGGAGAATGATCGAGGACAGACTTGGCAAACAAATTGCCGAATACGGCTATGTGTCGTCTGGATGTGAACGTTCAGTGAAGATTTGAGGCCAAAACTTTTGCCACATTCGTCGCACATAAACTCCTTTATACCTGAAAGTGAATAGCATAGAACAGTCAGCTTTCGTACAATACAGTGAGGAGAAAATGTTCCGCAAGAGTATGAAATGATGAGCATATTGAATCAAGTGACAAGAGTGCCGCAGCAATCCAAGTTTGCCAAAATTGCCAAGTTGTAAGAAATAGTGCAGGGTGTTAGGCAGTGGGCTATATTGACGTGATATCAAGGAGATTCACGGGATGAGGGGATGGAGAAGCGCAATTGATTGATAATTGCAGGTGTTGGATGTTTGATTTATAAAACAACAATATGGACCAGGTTGCAGAAAATAATAAACTACACATTATTATTGCAGACAAACTTGCAACAAGGAAAAATGTGTTTTGGTAACTAATAACTTGTTCAATTTTATTATATGTTTATAGTAGTCAACATATATATTCATATAATATACTTACCGGTATCACATTTCATTATTTTAATTGGTGGTACTACATTGCACTTCAATTGAATTATATAAATTTGAATTATCAATTGTATTGTCAGTGATTATAGTTGGGCCTATCACATGGTTATTGAGGGGTCAGCTGAACCCCTGGCTCAGCCGCCCATGAAGTCAGCAAGTAAATTACTCAAACTACCCTTTACTCTGTGAAAAAATTGCGTAAAAACTCTGTATACACTGCACTATTAAATTTGATGTAAGCATTACCAACGATGGAAGATATGCTCTTGAAAGACTTGTCAGGCAAAGTTAAAAAGAAACTGATTTTTCTCTACTCCCTTATAAATCTCTCAGTGTGTAGTAGTTTTGTCTGACCCCTAGACATGCGACAACCGTGCAGGATTGTGATTGGCTATCGCTGGCCTGCTTGCCATGCTTTCTGGCATTTGGAACGCTATACTTGCAGATATGGGTGAGGGGAATGGAGTGTGCACGAAAGAGTGTTCAGTTTTGTTTTGCTGTAAGTGTGGAGTACCAAGTGGTAACATATTTTTCGTCTACGGCATTACACCAACACAAATGTAAACAATAGAGTATTTTCAACTTTTCAAGTAAATGTTGCATATGCTTGAAAATGCCCAAATAACATATTAAATAGCATAAAAATAGCATGAAAAATTGCATATACTGCAAGCATTTGGGGTTTTAACAACTAACGCAAATTGTTTGTAAAGAGTTTTTCTTCAATACCAGTACATATGTTTAAGTTTCAGGTCTTCCAGAGTTCAAAAAACCTATTGTAAGTTTCAGAATTCTCGCGATTTTCTGCGATTATGTCGTTCTATTTACAACGTTACATGAATACGAAAAAAAAATCAATTCTCATATAATTTTTCAGAGCTGAAAAAAGACATGGAGGCCCTACTTTTTTTAAAAAGTTCCTTCTGTGTTTCTTGCCTTGTCCTTCAACGAATAATTCAAAATAAAAGTAGGCCTACATAATGGTAATTATTTACCATCAAATCTTATCCACACGAAAATAATAAAAGAGTCCGCAAACTGAAATGCGTGAAAATGCACCAAAAAGGTGAAAAAAAAATCCGCAAATACTAGGCCTATTTCACCACTGAAAACAATTTTTGTAAAAGTAGTCAACACCAGTTCACCCCTTTTAGCTATTTAAAAACGAAAATTGGGTTTTTAATTCACCCCAAATGCTTGCCTCTGGTCAAATGAATAGTCTAGTTTACCTGAATGTGAGACGGAGTGTATCTTCAGGGCAGCCTGCTCTGAAAACCGCTTACTACATTGCGGACAAGCATAAGGTTTCTCTGCCACATGGATGCGATTATGAGTCCTCAACGCATCAGAGTCCTTGAATCTACTCCCACAACTAGTACAAACAAACGGTCGGTCTTGCGAATGACACGTCATATGTCTCTTCAATTTGCCTTGCTGGTTGAATGTTTTCTTACAAACACTACAAATGTAGGGTCGGCTGCCTTCGTGGTTACGTAAATGATACTCGTAATGCGATTTGGAAATAAACTCCTGTCCGCAGATATTACATCTATGCGGCTTGGCGGAGCCATCACAGTATAAATGATACCGTATGTGCAGTCTACACTTGAAGTTTTTGCTACATATGTTACACGAATATTTTGGAGGACTATCATCGGACACAATTATGTAACTGGGAATAACCAACGGTTTTCTCTTAGTTTTTGATTTCAGATTAGGCCTACCGGTATCTGATGTTTTAATGATGTTAGAAGGGACGTTGACCTTTCCAAGAATCTCATCAGTGAGTGGTTGTTGTTCTTTATCTTTTACCTCATTGTTTTCAGCACAATTAATAAATGGTATTGGATTATAGCGTGAATTCTGTTCCCCTATATAGTTTTCAAGTTTTGTTATTAGTGGTTGTTGTTCTTTATCTTTCACCTCAATGTATTCACCACAATTAACAAATAGTATCGGATTATAGCGTGAATGCTGTTCCGGTATATAGTTTTCAAGTTTCGTTATTACTTTAACTTCTTCAGCACCAGTAGCATCTATTGAAGGCTCATATATAAATCTTTCATGCTGCTCGTTTGCTTTTGTGATTACGTGCTCTGAAAAACAATAAGAACCAGTTAATAAATCAGAATAGGACCTAGGCTCAAGAGCCTAACCTTTGAACACTATGATAATAATATTCTCAGGGACCCAAAGTCAATGGAGATGGAAATTATAATTTTTGTGGGAGTGAAATCGGAATATTTATTCTTAATTAATAAGAGCTGGGAAGGAAATAGTAATTTTTATTTGCGAGGGCTTCACAACCCTGGAAATAAGTGTAGGAAAGTATTCAATGAATGAATAATAAAGCATGCACTTTTCATTTTTTTTATTCCGCACCAGACTACTTAAATTCAAATATTATTATTATTGTTGGTGTTTAACGGCACGTCAACAATTCATATATTACATTCTACATAAATGGATTTGGCTAATGGTGGTGGGACAGGATGTTTGTTTTATTTTTGCCACCAATATTGATGGTTTCACATTTAATTTTCCTTTATTTGACAATCGAGTTTTGTGTGTTCCTCACTACATGAATATGGGCCACTTTTTGCATGGTTAGGCCTAGCATCCTGGAGTCAGTCGTAACTGAATGACCCAGGGGGGAAGGGGCATTCCTGTACAAGATAAACCCAGTTTCAACTTGAACCTGTGCTAAAGGTGTATTGAAAAACCGGTAATAACCCTATTAAACCGGATTAAATCATATAGGAATGCACCCCCAGCAGAATACGAGATGAGCACGAGAGACCATGAGAGCTGGTGGGGATGTCATTCGGGGCCATTTAATATGAAAATTCGCAAATTGAAGGTACCCACTTGGAAAATCATTCACTGTCAGGTGATATCTCCTTGAGCAAATGGAAAATTATAGAAGAAATAACCGAAATGTAAAAAAAAAAAGACATTTAAGCCAAATTATTAAAAAGGTAGCAGGACACAAAAGTTGGTTCTGATTCATTTCAATGTTGCTCAACGACCCTACCAACAGCTTACACGGGGGTACGAATGAGAGGTTGATAATGAAACGATGAAGTGATGAAAGGACGTTTACAAAAACCCATGCCTCATGTGGGACTCAAACCCATGCCCGACCTGACCTCAGCTTCTACCACAGTAAGCGATAGTTGACTGAGCCACGGGGTCAGCTAGTTGGTGCTGAAGAAGAGGCCATGTCCGGTAACATGGGATGGATGGTATAACTGTATCTCAATCATACCCAGTTTTCGTACTAACAAAATGGAACTAGGTGGTTCAATCATATGATGAGCTTAAGACCAAAACTAAAATTGACAGCTGTGAAGTATCGGTCTAGCTTGCATTTCCTATACTCAAATTCTAAGACTAAGAGCAGGATCAAGACTAAACCAGTAATTAAAACTGTTGTAAATCGACCTCTAGCTTATTTCTGTGATATGCTAGGCTGATTTCCCTTTTAAAGAATACATAGACATAGGCCTAGGCCTAGTCATTGAATTTGTGAAAATTCAATGGCCTAGGTCTAGTCTATGACGCCTGACCTACCGTATTTTATTTGATTGGAGCGTTGATTCAAACACGCTATACATCCACTCTCTTCCTGCATCAAACACATTCGACATTTTTTGTGCCCACAAGTATCTTGAATTAGCCGATTTGTGGACGCAGTTACGTCGTAATTACATTGTGGACAATAATTGTTATCATCTTTGTAATAATTTTCTGACATTTTCAGTCTATTACCACTGCCTTTTAAATTGTTGCAACAGCTGTTGTTTATAAATTGGAATCGCTGCTAAGCAAGCGGTGGCGCTGCCTGTCGAATCGTCAGGGTAACTCTGTTCCGACAACACTAAAAATAAAATCAGTCAAAGGTGGAATAGAACCCTGACTCCCTCGCAATAAAGGTACACCTCTGTTGAGATCAATGAGGCAGAATACCTGTCGATAAGCTAATTGGCAGTCATCAGCTTCCACCAAGCCATCTAGTCTCTGTAGGCTTCGAAAGAGCGCTGATTTTTTGTAGAACAAGCATGGTGTTGTCGGAATAGAAGCAACCCTGTCGCCGATTACGAGCACCACGAGCACCACGAGCACGAGTACCTCTTGCTGGCCACAGTTGGGCCACAGCAAGCTCTTTCGGCAACTGGATTATTGTAGTTAGAATCAGCTTTCAGTCGTTGTGTTACCCCTTGTGACTGGTTGAGGAGAAAGGGCGTGCTAATTTCAACATGGTAAATTACTAATGAAATTATAAGTGTGTTTTGCAAAGAATTTTGTCTCACGCATGGCTAGGCATTGTGTATAATACTGGCGAAACCTAATATTAGACCAGCTCGAGTAGGCCGCGTGCCTAGGTAGGCCTATCCTGATTCTGGGGCAGCCCAGTATCATTAAAGTCATTAGTCAATGCCAGTATTGGCCTGTGACTTAGGGTCTAGCCATAGAAAGTCATATGTCAATCAAGCTATGCCCAAGTGTTGCATTTAAGCATTAATTAAGCTTGACCTCATAGTAGGCTATGCCATTGAGTTAAGGCCTGTCGATAAATATGCAGGTTCAGGAACACGCCTACCGGTATTTTGTTTTTTCTGGCATGCCGTAGTATGACGGAATTGAAAATTCGATGAAACATTTCACAAATCGACGGCTTAGACCGAGATTTTAGTCTGGTGCAATATTTTTACTCAATCTTTCAAGTGATGCCGAAAAACCTATGATAAGTCCGTCATTTTGGATAGTGACGTTGCTGCACTACTCATCGCTGCTAGACATCGGCACTCCTGCCCTTACTGTATTTATGCTTGGGTGATTTTACTGTGACACTGAGCATCGCCAATTGGTGTTTGATTTTCGATTTTTCGGTGTTTTCTGAAAGATCTTGTTTAGATCTTTCAGAAAGAGTTGCAGGAGGTTGAGAATTGTTGGTTTCTATAGTTTTTAAACTCCCTTTTTGCATGTTGTTTGGGAGAGAGAGTGCTGTAGGGGGTGATTTTTGTTGGTTAGGTTAGGTTAGGGGGGTAGGTTAGTGCCGTTGTTGGGGAGGGGAGGGCTGCTGGAGGGTGTAATATGTTGGTTAGGT
Source organism: Brachyptera putata (assembly GCA_907164805.1). Lineage (NCBI taxonomy): Eukaryota > Metazoa > Arthropoda > Insecta > Plecoptera > Taeniopterygidae > Brachyptera > Brachyptera putata. Next base: position 8,339,406 of record OU015463.1, on the reverse strand, counting down.
TAGTGGGAGAGGTTGGGGAAAACAATAACAAATAGGTGTGCTCAATGTATCAGTAATTGTAAATAATTATAAATGTAACCTATGCTACATAGGCCTATGCTTGTTTTACACGACAATTTACACGAAACATCGCAGAATGGATTTTTCACTTTGCCGTGATGCCCCATGGTCCTGGAGACCATTACTTAGGTCACCATATGATAAAAAACGACTGTAAATACATGCAGATGTATGCATGTAATCTCTCATTTTTAGGCCCTATTTGGTTGATTCGATAAATGTATAGGCCTACCGTAAATACAAATTTTTACTTGTTTATGTACCGGTATCTATTTTATATTTATTTATACGTATATTCATATGGGAAGCACAGTATAACAAGGCTCCGGTTCCACAAACTTGCAGTTCCAAGCTTCACTATACGAAGACTACTTTCGGTTGCACCAATGTGGTCCCATTGTAGGGCTTGGCTATGTTAGTTGCCTCGTGCAACATGGTGAATTGATAACTTTCAGTATAAGAGCTAGCTTATTTGGTAACCTGTAGGTTTATTTACGAGCATGCTAGTGGTAAATAAGTAAGATTTGTTGTTTTGTATTTTGAAGGCACTGTTGGGGGCCCAGCTCGTCATCACTCTAGTAATGGTCAGTATTATACAGAAGATTGGACCACATTTCTCACTTGCTAGATGGCTTCTGTGCTCCACTGGATTGATACGATATCTCTATCCGACTGACGATGAGCTCAGAATACTTGCTGGTGTCCCGAAAGATAAGCCAAAGGGCAAGAAAGGAGGCAAATTTATAGAAAATGGCAAATCTGGTGATACATTTCATGTACCAAGGAACCTTGATATTCAGGTGAGTTACTAGTCCTAATCTCATAATCGTAATATAAGCATGTATGAAAAAACTTATCCTACTGGTGTTTTTATTTTGAAGAATTGATACGCATGTGGGAATGAAGTATGGTGACTTATATTAATGCTAATAGATTTAGCAAAAACGTGATCTTTGACCAGATCATTAAATGTTACTTAGAGGCAATGCACAAGTTACTTGATTTCAAGTTACGTGCAAGTACCAGTGAAGTGAGTGAAACAAAGCTTACTATGGATGAAAGTAGAATGGATCAAAACAACAACTAACTGCGCAAGCACAAGTCGCATCAATGTGGTGATTGTGGGTTACATAACAGTGCAAAATAGCCTTGTATTAGAGGTTGTGGCCATTAGAGTGTAAGTGATAGATGTTCTAGATTTGTAATTAGGCCTACTGTAATGATATCTAAAAATGAATATTGATCATTTTTCATCTTCATAGAAATATCTTGGTTTAAAACTTCATATTACTGGTTGTTGTGGTTTCACGTATTACTTCAATTTTTAAAATCACCAAGTGTAACGCCGCCCTCGTTCAGCTCAGTCAGCTGAAGCGAACTGTTGGGCGTGGGTTCGAATCCCGCATAAGGCATGGGGTTTTGTAGACACCCTTCACTCATTATCACTACATAATTTCATAATCACCTGCTCATTCTTACCCCGTATAACCTAGCTGTTGGTGGAGTTGTTTAGCAAACAATAATCATCAATCACGAAGTGTAACGTTGGTGGTCATTAACAATTTTTTTCTAGTCTTTGTAAATGGTAATCAGTTGACTTTTATTTATATTATCTGTGCAATGAGCTACTCAGATCGGTATGTACTTGTCTACCGTATATATGTGCGTTTTTCTAATTTTAGTTGGAGACCGCCAAAGTAACTGCACTGGATGTTATTCACCTGAGATTCTATACGGAGTACCAGTGGCTAGTGGACTTTTCTCTTTATTCAGCTTTTGTCTACATTCTAACTGAGGTATGTTATGTGAAATAGCATTACAGGTAGTCTATAATTGTGGCAATCTGATTAGGCCTACATAATTAATAGTAACGTTGTACGGTATGAGGATTTCCACTTGGAATTGGTAGCAACGTAGGCATAAGGGATTATGTCTTTTAGATGTGACATCTAGATTTACAGTAGTCATGGCTCCAGACAAAATAGCAAACAGTCCCTCGTCTGTTGTGTCCTTCAAGCCTTGTGATTCTGCTGATACAGTATTATTGATTGATCAGTAATGTTTGCAACCCACCAATTGTGCTATTTTGGGAAACGAATGTCAGTTTGGATGTTGGATTAATGATGTACTGCTCTATATCTGACATTGTTGGCTAATGAATCTCTAAATTTACGTATCAGTTTTTTCTGACCAGGAACATACATTTTTGTACATTTGATTCTTTGGTGATCATTTTACAGACTTGTTGAAGGCATGTGAAATATGAAATGTGGGTTCATCAAACCCGATCTTTTCCTTTCAGACCAGTGGATTGAGAGCTGGAGTCTATAATAGGCCTCATATTGATTTCCTGAAAATGTGTCACTGACTTTTTCCCTTGTTACAGGTGTACAATAGCTTTGTTCCCCTTGTGGATGAAGTAAACCTGAGTATGCTCTGGTGCATGCTAGTTCTTGGATTTGCTCTGTATCCTTTCGATAATTCTCCAGTGTGGTGTGATAGGCCTGTATGTACACTTGCAGTCACATCAAATGGTTTATTCCAGAATTTATATGTAATTTAAATAAAATCCACGCATCATTTGGTGCCAATTTGATCGCAGACTGTAAGTGGAGTGTAAGTGTAGGCCTATACCGGTATATTGTCTGCTAGTTTTAGTGCAGATAGTGTCAGTAAAGCTTCGTCATTATGCACTTGGGTGTGGCTTGATGGAAAAATCGGTCTATTATGTTACTGTTTAGTAGATGAGAGATAAAAAATCTAAGAAATAAAATTCAATAGAATGGGACTTCAACTACACTCGTCACCTAGTGAGATTATAAGTGTTTGCTTTGGAAACTTGAGTCAGTAGATATGATGCAAATATTTCAGCACTCAGTTGAGTTGTTTGGACGTTGTTCTTAAACGTTTGTCTTGGTTGTTGAGTTCTTGTATTCCAATATAATGTGAAGGAGAAGAAGAAATGGAAAAAGTATGCTTTTTACTGTGCTGTGAGGTTTGTCATAAAACTCTGAATGGTTTTCTTAACATAAGTTCTCAGCAAGCTAGTGCTGTCTCTCACCATGCAGTATTTCCGTGGCGATGAATCGACGGGCGAACGCTCGACAGTGATCGTTACTGCTTTTGCGTACCTCGTGGTCGCCATGATGGTTCTAATTGTGGACGAAGAGAAACTCGAACTTGGATTGGATAAAGCGTACAGCAGTTTCAACCAGAGTGCAGCCAAGTTCCTTGAATCTCAAGGGCTGGATTCCAAGTAAGTATGGTACCCATTATCATTGCATATTTCTCACACTTTTGTTTCTAAATAATGACAATTTTGACATTAGTTTGGTTCCATCAAAGAATCTGGCTATATTAGACATTGGCTTCATCATCTCCAGAGTTGTCTTTTTTTCGTAAGAAAGTAACCTTTGCTGAAGGTATTTATTTGGCTTTGATTTGTGTAGTCCTACAGCTGCAATATAGATTTCTAATGAGGTGACATGTTGCAATTAAAAACCTCCATGAATGTGAAGTGCACATGATAAATTGCTGTGTACACCTACTAGTATTGACACATTGTGGATCTATTTTTTTTTCATCATATATGTGGAGAAATGCGCATATTTGTTCTGAGTGTAAGATTGTTGCAAGTAACTACGGTTGGTTTACTGAGACTTGTAGCTTGGTTTGGTTGAAGCTGGATGAAGTTTTTTACTACCCGTGAAGGCTGGGCCACTCGTACTGCAAGATCAACCTGTTTTGGCAGGAACAATCTTCTAATTGTGCTCCAATGTATTCCGTATTCACTCTTTATACCTCTTCAGTCCGAGACGTGTCAATAAGGTTTTTCTAACTATGTTTGAATAGTAAATCACGGTGCATTGTGTTTATATTTGTGCGTACGTATGTTACAGTGGACCTGCTTCTAAGCTGGTTGTGAAGTTCTCGATGGCACTCTGGGCAGCATTAATAGGAGCATTATTCACATTCCCTGGACTACGAATGGCAAGGATGCACTGGGACTCATTAAAGTAATTAATAGTAATAATATATTTATTCCATTGATCGGCGTACAAATAATACAAAACAATGTTATTGGTGCAATTACACTCATATGTGTGAAAGTGTGATCCTTCGATCACACAAGTTATGGAACACGTCAAAGTGAATATAAATATATAAGTAAAGGAACTAAATCACGTTTTTCAGTAGATTTAATTGAGCGGACTACTTGTGCACACTCTTAACAACGGAATCAACTTGAAACTGCAAAATATTGCACTTAAAACAAGTTTAATAAATGTTTTATCATGAAGAAGCATCATTTTCCTATTATCCATCATTTTTATTTGACGCGCAGTAATAAACAGTGCGTAGTTTATCACTTACCGATAGCGCCTTCTTTTGCCAGACATCGTAGAGCACTCGAGGACAACACGAGGTAGAATGATGCGTTCGTAACACGTATTGTGTACCGTTGCTATTGGGGATAACTTCCGTTCCAAAAAATCAGAACCGGATAACCAATTTACAGAACCGGTTTAGAACCGATTCTTCGACATTTTTTGGTCGAAAATAAGAGTGAACTTTCATCTAGACGCTCTCTTACATTGGCGCGAGTTTATTTCTTGTTTTTAGGCGTCATCATATTATCATTCGGTTATCTTCGGCAAATTTCGTCTATCCGAAACTTATGCGCATGTCTTTCTCCTTCACATTTTGGGTTTTAATGTGTATGGAGGAGAAAAAACAAATGAATAATGCACGCATGAACTAGTATATTATATCTATACAATTCATATTGTGACAACAGACTTGAAAAACATCTATTAATTATACATAATATCTCGAATCAACATGATAAATAAATTTTAAAAAATCACATAAGGAATCGATTGAACCTGGAACCAGTTCAGAACCGGTTTTCGGTTGACCGAAGTTATCCCCAGTTGCTATGATATGCGACCGTTGCTAAGCAACTGGTCTTGGTTGCTAGGGAGCTTCATAAAGCCACCTGCACAACGCCAACAGGTGCATGGGTACAGATTTCAGAGAATTTCACGTACATTTGCAACATTTTTCAATGGAATAAAACTGGGAAACGAACTGTTCAAAAACTTATTATGGAATAAATAATGCTCTATGGATCTCATTTGCAAGCGTAATAACAAGATAAACGTGTTATAGAGAGACGTACTAACGAATTTATTCAACATTAAATGCCATAAGACTGTGGAAAAAAACGTGTTATTGCCAAAAACGTCCTAAAGAGAAACGTATTACAGAGGTTCTACTGTACATATTTGTGTGGCCTATTAATTACATTTGTTTTTGTTGTTTTTCATATTCTAGATATTGTAGCAACAACCGCCTTCTTCGTTTCCTTCTGAACATCAGCTTTGCTTCTCCATTTGTTCTTGTGATATTATGGGTAAAACCAATCAGCCGGTTTTACCTAACAACTCACATATATCCAGGAATGACAGAACCGCTGTAAGTAGCCTGGCAAGGAATTTTGCTTGCTTGGAGATTACTAGGATATATTTACTACGTATTTAGGTCGATATATTAAATTACTCACAATATATTCAAAACTATTGTTTGAATTACATACAAATTCCAATTGTAATAGTTGGAATTAACGAAGGTTTTCTGTATTAAATGAATTGCAATTATATTTAGAAATCAGAGTGACCGTAGCATATGGACGCTCACTGCTATTATGTCTTTTGTCTGACCTGATTTAATCAGACAAGAGAAATCCCCTGTGCTTGTACTGGCTACAAGTAGAGTTTATTTGTATGCCCAGGTAGTGACGTAAAAGTGAAAAGTTTCAAATGAAACGTTTCATGAAAAGTGAAATTTTAATGAAACTTCCCACGAGCTTCTGTGAAATTTGAAAAGTAGAAGAAAAAAAATGCTTGTGTTTATATAGCTTGTTACCATTTCCAAGTAACCAAATTACCAAATAATTTTTTCAGTTTCCCTTGCCATAACCATTGTGAATTGAGAATTGTGATTAATATTAACGACTTGGGCCTGTAACAGTACAGTACCGTATTATATTATACTAGGCAAACGCTATACGTGTTTCCCTTGTGTTGAAGGATGAGCGGGAAAATTAACACCAGTATCGCATCTACTGTACCCCACTTTGGAGTTACTTGACTTAACCTAACCATGATTGCTCAACTCGAGCAGTCAGGTTAGGTTACATAGATCAGGTCACTAAAGTTCATGTCAGGTCCAAGTCAATCCCTACCTGACCTTGATAACCCTAACAATGATGGCCCAACCCAGGCAGTCAGGTTGGGACACGTAAGGTCAGGTCTGAGTCGGTACTAACCTGCCCTTGATAACCCTAACCATGATAGCCCAACCTGGGCAGTTGGGTTTCGTAACGTTAGATCAGGTCAGGTCCAAGTCGATACTAACCTGACCTTGATAACCCTAACCATTATAAACCATCCCAAGCAGTTAGTTTATGCCACGTTAGATCAGATCAGGTCTGAGTAGGTACTAACCTGACCTTGATAACCTCAACATGTTAGCCCAACCCGGGCAGTTAGTGTACGCCACGTTGGGTTGGATAGGTACTACACGTACATCACAACATCTAATTTAACTTCTCTATAGGTTGCTTAAGAGGTAGAAGTTCATTCATATTCCCAAACTCATCTAATGTATAACATTTTCCAACATATATTTGTGTGGTGGTGTAGGCTAAAAATTATCCCAATACAAACTCAATGTTGAAATCATTGATCAGGTCGTTGCATATCTTGGTGATACTTATTACTCACACAATATAGATTATATCTCTAATGAAGCTGTCCATGGGCAACGCTACAATGAAAAATCGAGACAGTGGCATAACCTAAAGGAATTTTATTTAGAATTTCAAGAAAAAGTGTATTTTGATTTTTTTTTCTCAATGCCTTATTCAATCATTGTGAAACTCCTGAGTGTATCGACCTAGTGGCATCATTCAGTAGGAGTTTCGAAAAGATCGAAGATTTTCATTTTTAATTTTTTTAAATTATTCGAAAATATTTTTTTCTCAGAAGTGGTTAAACCGATCAGGGTGAAAAAACTTGACAGAACCGACTTGTATGAGCCAGCGTGTTCACGGAAAAAATCAGACTGATCGCACCAACCATCCGACCTATGGAGTGCATAATGTCGCATGTTGCATTTTTGTTCAAAAACTTCCAAAAATTCAATTTTTTCGTAAGTGGTGAAACCGATTTCTTCCCAAAACTAGACAGTTCTAAGTTGGTTGAGTATCTGCGTCCACAAAAAATTCATATTGATCAATCATACATTGCGACCTGTGCCAAATAGGCCTATACAAAGAAAACAGAAAGATACATCTCCGACCCAATGGAAGTCTTCGCTTCGCTCATCCAATAAATAAAACACATTATCAATTCCACTGCTACTTTTAAATCATTTTCTCTTTACATTGTACCTACTTCGTAAGATCAATTCGGCAATCGTTTTACACTAAAAGCCTGTCCAGGTTGGTCTACCAGTAGGCAATAGAAAAACATGTATTACGCAGGGCTGTATAGGCCTAGTGTTTCTTTTACACAACTAATTATATTTCATAACTTTTCATCACTTTTCATGAAAAGTTTCAGACCGACACTTTTCATAAAATTTTACATCACTCTGCCCAGGTTGGATTAGAACCTCATTGATATTGTGTTTTTGTGATGTTACCTAGGATGAGTGGTGAAATGTTTGAAACTGTTCGTCCGATTGCGGTCATCGTGGCCGTGCTCCTGCGACTTGGTCTCATGCCGTTATACCTCCAAGCCTACTTGAACATGGCGTATCACCGAGTTGAAGAGCAGAAGAAAGAGGCGGGACGTATCACGAATAAAGATCTACAGAAAAAGGTAATTCAACGTGTATAGGAAGAAACCTTGAGCTACGGTTTTTCATCTCATCTGATGAAAAAAGTGATTACTGATATAGTAGAACGTTTTTTATACGATTTTCACATTTGTACGACTTTTCTATGCAGTCCCAACCATTCTCCATAAGACTACATTACATGGATAATATTACTACTTTTATTATGTACACATGAAATGTTGATAATTTGAAACTGTAATTACCTGTTATGGTAGTCCGGAGAGGTAACTACGTAGAGACATGGCTCTATTCCATATAAATTAATTGTAATAGTTGCAGTATCTTGTGTCCATGTCATTTTGTTGGCAGCCATTTTAACTAGTGATACCAAAGAACGATACGTCACAAGAATGGTGAGCTGTGATTGGCCAGTTTTCATTCTATATTTGATGAAATTAGAAACTGTCCTAAACGAAAAATACTGAATGTCAGTAGGCCTATGAAATACAATACTTTCGCTCAATAGTTTTTGTTCAATGTATGCGTTTACACGACCAAATTTCTTTAACTATATGAAATACAAATAATTTGATGAAAAATTGAACCGTGTAAACGGGGCTTTAAGATGGGTGTCGGAGGAAAATATTTGCACTCAGTGTGTTGGATTTCAGTAAGTGTAGAAGGATGCTTGATATTTTATTGTAAGATGTTCTTTTGTAAAATGATAAAATATATAGACTGTTATGGATGTCTATCCCAGGAACTTACACACGCGTTGCGTACCACTGATAGTTCTCTGCTTTTCCAACTGTCCACATGGTTTTAGTGTTGTTTTATACGCTGTGCACCAGGACTGATGTAAACCCTTCTGTTTCAGATTGCCGCTGTGTTTTATTACTTATGTGTAGTAACTCTACAGTATGTGGCACCTCTTCTCATGTGCCTTTACTTTGCTCTTATGTATAAAACTCTAGGTAAGCATTTACTTTTAATGTACTGTATTGTGTATTGGCATATGACTTGAATAGACCTACTCCAACACTTGCTTTATTAAAACTCTTTATTGGTTTAAAAAGATATTGGTTTTAAAACAGGGCTCTGGAAGAGGGAACGTAGGCGAGGGGATGGCAGGGGTAATTGTCTCGGCAAGCTAATCACGTCTTCGTAGTGTTGAATACTCACTTACTCTGACATCAGAGCCATCTAGCTTGGCTTGTATGAACTAGTTGTATATATTTCATCTCTCTCACCCCCTATTTCTCCGTACGCTTTAGACCTTCATAGAATCATTACTCCATGTTATTAACACTTACCGTTACTAAGCAATCCTCGTACAGTACAACCTCGATACTACGACGTTGAGGGGCGACAGCTAAAACGTCGTTTCATCGCGATCGTCATTATAAGTGAAATATATTACTTGTTTAGTTTTAAAATATAGGAAGATAAAAGTCGGGAAAATCAATCGCAATGATATATTGTCATCAATAATTAACATAATCAAATCAGTAATACCTAATGAGAATAATAATTAAGCTACGAAACTGGGTATAATTATTGACCGTATAAGTGGCACCCGCTTAGTAGTCGCACCTGGGTAGGTGATAGTTGACGTTCTTTCATAGATATATACGGACTATAATCGCATGTGAAGTACTTTCCCACAGTAACATTGATTTCAAATGTTGTTTACTGTTGAAAAAATAGAATATACATTTACTCGTCGTAGGATTTGCATTTTTGGTACTGTGGGGACTATTTTAATCGTCGTATTATCGCGATTGTCGTAATAATAAGCGTCGTAGTAACAAAATAAAATAACATCAAGTCTTATCAATCAGGATTGGCCGGGATTATCTGAAAACTACGGTACGTTCTATCGCGATGGTCGTTGTATCGAGTGCTGTACTATCAAGGTTGTACTGTACTAAACTGTTTTGAAATGTGTTGTGATTTTGAAGGAGGCTATAGTTGGACAGCTAGCCACGCCTCGCTTCTTGAATGCCCCGTCGATGGATTGTCTAATAAACATTTCGCCGAGGTGTCTGAATCTCCGGTAGTAGTCGAGGAGTCTATCAAGCGGTCGGCGGAACAGTTCACTCTTGCCCTAGATTCACTCAAACAAGTAAGTTAGCTACTTATATCATTTCATTCATTCCTAATAGATTAAAAAATTATTTCATTATAAAATAACAATTGGGCATCCAGAGATCAGAATACTATTTTATAGATGGCTATAATGTATTCTAATAATTGTATGTACGGTGTATCGGTAATTACTAATTATATCTGCCTATTTGTTAATGATGAACAGTAAATATTTTTTTAGCCGATCGTTTTCTACCTCCAGTAACAATTGATTGTTATTTTTTTAATATGTTTTGAAAGAGGATTTTTTTTCGGGTTCATTAGTAGGCCTACAGTGAAAACTCGATAAATGAAACTAAGATGAAGTAAAAATTCGGTTAATTCATCAGTTGAAGTTTGTTCAAAATTGGTGTAGTGTTCACGTCCTGACCAGGTACTTTATAGTATTGGAGTCTAGACCTAAATCCAAATACGTACTGTAGGCCTATTCATAGTTTGCAATTCGAAGCTAATATTACGTCCATTCCAATGAAAATTCATTGATATTAAGCCTAGTTCCAACGCTTGAATTATATTTTTGAAATGTTCTACCAAAAAGTATGCAATCTTTTTCTATGCGCTTAGTCGGAAAAATACACTTTCGAGGACCTTTCTGTTGATGAAAAACAGATGTCAAGTGTCAATTAATTACTGCATTGTCAGATATGTATCAACTCGGGTCACTTCTCACTTGGCTACGAATAAATGATAGATTATGTTAGTCATATCAGTTACGATCAGCATTTTTTCAAACGATACGAGGCTCGATTCAGTCTTTACGATGCCTAATTCAGTGTTCTTGGTTCCAGATTTTCCCACCCGACATTTATCGAGGACTGCTTGGTTTTGCAACCTGGTGGACCTGTTTCTCGTGGTTTGCCACGTCCTCGATGGGACTGGTTTACCAATCCTATTTCAGCCAAACATAAAGTTTTTTGTCCAACTGTCACAGAGTCAGAAGATTTCACTGGTGCAGTATGTTAATAATTTTATTGTTCAACTTAGTGTCATCAAATGACCAATATTTTCGAATGAGGTACCTCATTGCAAAATTTTACTGTAAAACATCATTTAAATATAAAGAAGTGTTCAACCTAGTTACTTCAACTTTTGGAAAGAGTATAATTAGTAATTACTCTAGTTTGTTGTAACTAGCTTGAGCCAGCAAAATACTAAAATGACTGATTCGAATCTGTAAACTTCTTGTATTATGTTCAGTACGGTTATCTACTCCATGGACCATATTTGAGTTTTTGCGGAATCGTTTCATTATGCTCAAATGTAAACACGTATTTCTCTCCGAGTAGTGAGCAGGCAAGTTGTTGTGTACGTATTTACCTTTTAGGTTGATTTTCACGTTATGTAGAGTATGTTCTGTAGTAATTTATGTGCAATTAGTTATTAGGAATGCCACAGATGATCAGTTGGATTTAGAAGTTCAGAGAATGGCAGACAGTAGACAATGATGATAAGTAGTCTTTATCCTAATAAGAAACGATTATATTTTACCAGTCGCAATCAAAATTGTTATCTTTGTTTCTAGTCAGATATATTGAACTTGTAGGCTAGGATTATACCGGTATATTATTATTTATTGTAGACTAACCCAATGTGTGTCTTAGTAATGTATGCTGCATTTTATTTATTGGTGTGGTAGGAAATTACTTTTCTCAATGCATACGAGGGAAAAAATAAGCGGTATTGCGTCGCAGTTTGCGATACATTGACAACAATTCGTGTCACAGTATTGCAATATGAGTTTTATCTGTGTTATTTCAAATTATAAAAACATTTTGTTATATAGGTATACCTTTTGCAAATAAGTATTTTAATTCACGATGTATATCCTCATTTATACAACTGACATGATGTCAGTAGTCAGTACTACTTGATTTCTAGAAATCCTCAACAAAGTACCCACGTCTGGTTTACTGGCTGCAGGTTATCTACCCCCTAAACACCTAAACTATGTTTTTTTTTCATGGGAGTCACAACTGTGGTCCATAATTTTTAAAATGAATAATAAGTCATTGCACATATCTATTGGTTGAAATCATCTGAGGATGCAATCTACCTATGCTGCCTTGATCGCAGGTAACGCACGGAAGTTTTTCTTACAGTGTTGCTGTGTTTGTTTGGATATGTTTCTATGTTCAAATTTTTGTATTTACTAGGAAATTTTACTAGGAATTTTTGTTATTTTTAGTAATGATACGTTATTTGTGTGATCTGTCAAGTACTGTACATTGTGTATCTACGAAAACATGAATTGCAATGTGTTTAATAGAAAATTAGCATTTAGCGAATGAATGTTTTTCAGTTATTGCACTGCATATCTTGAAGTGGTGAAAACTACAAATACTTCGATGCACATTTTTTAAGCAAAAATGTAGGAAGTTCTCTATTTTTCTTCGGTCGACCTTGGCAGTAACATTGTTACCCTTATTATAAGAACGGTAACACTAAACCATGTTGGTGTATTATTCTTTTATCGACCTTAGCAGTCATCTTTCGACCCTTGTTCGGTCAGTGGTAATCACTAAGCCTTATTAGTGTATTCTTCTTCGGTCGACCTTGGCAGTAGCATTGTTATCCTTATTTAATGAAAAGTAAATACTAAACCCTGTTTTGTTGTATTGCTCTTTTATCGACCTTTGCAGTCATCTTTCGACCCTTGTTCAGTCAGTTGTAAACACTAAGCCTTATTAGTGTATTCTTCTTCGGTCGACCTTGGCAGTAGCATTGTTATCCTTATTTAATGAAAAGTAAATACTAAACCCTGTTTTGTTGTATTGTTCTTTTATCGACCTTTGCAGTCACCTTTGTACCCTTGTTCAGTCAGTGGTAATCACTAAGCCTTATCAGTGTATTTTTCTTTGGTCGACCTTGGCTGTAGCATTGTTATCCTTATTTAATGAAAAGTAAATACTAAACCCTGTTGGTGTATTATTCTTTTATCGACCTTTGCAGTCATCTTTCGACCCTTGTTCAGTCAGTTGCAAACACTAAGCCTTATCAGTGTATTTTTCTTCGGTTGACCTTGACTATATTAATGTTATCATTATTTTATGAAATCAAACACTAAACCATGTTGGTGTATTATTCTTTTATCAACCTTAGCAGTCATCTTTCGACCCTTGTTCAGTCAGTTGCAAACACTAAGCCTTATCAGTGTATTTTTCTTCGGTTGACCTTGACTATATTAATGTTATCATTATTTTATGAAATCAAATACTAAACCCTGTTGGTGTATTATTCTTTTATCAACTTAGCAGTCATCTTTCGACCCTTGTTCAGTCAGTTGCAAACACTAAGCCTTATCAGTGTATTTTTCTTCGGTTGACCTTGGCTGTAGCATTGTTATCCTTATTTAATGAAAAGTAAGTACTAAACCCTGTTAGTGTATTATTCTTTTATCGACCATTGCGGTCATCTTTCTACCCTTGTTCAGTCAGTGGTAAACACTAAGCCTTATCAGTGTATTTTTCTTCGGTCGACCTTGGCTGTAGCATTGTTATCATTATTTTATGAAAAGTAAATACTAAACCTTGTTTTGTTGTGTTCTTTTATCGACCTTAGCAGTCACGTTTCTACCCTTGTTCAGTCAGTCGTAAACACTAAGCCTTATTAGTGTATTCTTCATCGGTCGACCTTGGCTGTAGCATTGTTATCCTTATTTAATGAAAAGTAAATACTTAACCCTGTTCTGTTGTATTATTCTTTTATCGACCTTAGCAGTCATCTTTGGACCCTTGATCAGTCAGTTGTTATCACTAAGCCTTATCAGTGTATTTTTCTTCGGTTGACCTCGACTATATCAATGTTATCATTATTTTATGAAAGGTAAACACAAAACCATGTTGGTGTTTTATTCTTTTATTGACCTTAGCAGTCATCTTTCCACCCTTGTTTGGTCAGTGGGAAACACTAAGCCATGTTGGTGTATTCTTCGGTCAACCTTGGCTGTAGCATTGTTACCCTTATTTAATGAACAGTAACACTAAGCCTTAAGAGTGTATTATTCTTTTATCGACCTTAGCAGTCATCTTTCTACACTTGTTCAATGAACGGTAACACTAAACCATATTGGTGTATTATTCTTTTATCAACCTTAGCAGTCATCTTTCGACCCTTGTTCAGTCAGTTGCAAACACTAAGCCTTATCAGTGTATTTTTCTTCGGTTGACCTTGACTATATTAATGTTATCATTATTTTATGAAATCAAACACTAAACCATGTTGGTGTATTATTCTTTTATCAACCTTAGCAGTCATCTTTCGACCCTTGTTCAGTCAGTTGCAAACACTAAGCCTTATCAGTGTATTTTTCTTCGGTTGACCTTGACTATATTAATGTTATCATTATTTTATGAAATCAAACACTAAACCATGTTGGTGTATTATTCTTTTATCAACCTCAGCAGTCATCTTTCGACCCTTGTTCAGTCAGTGGTAATCACTAAGCCTTATCAGTGTATTTTTCTTCGGTTGACCTTGGCTGTAGCATTGTTATCCTTATTTAATGAAAAGTAAGTACTAAACCCTGTTAGTGTATTATTCTTTTATCGACCATTGCGGTCATCTTTCTACCCTTGTTCAGTCAGTGGTAAACACTAAGCCTTATCAGTGTATTTTTCTTCGGTCGACCTTGGCTGTAGCATTGTTATCATTATTTCATGAAAAGTAAATACTAAACCTTGTTTTGTTGTGTTCTTTTATCGACCTTAGCAGTCACGTTTCTACCCTTGTTCAGTCAGTCGTAAACACTAAGCCTTATTAGTGTATTCTTCTTCGGTCGACCTTGGCTGTAGCATTGTTATCCTTATTTAATGAAAAGTAAATACTTAACCCTGTTCTGTTGTATTATTCTTTTATCGACCTTAGCAGTCACCTTTCGACCCTTGTTCGGTCAGTTGTAATCACTAAGCCTTATCAGTGTATTTTTCCTCGGTTGACCTTGATTATATTAATGTTATCATTATTTTATGAAAGGTAAACACTAAACCATGTTGATGTTTTATTCTTTTATCAACCTTAGCAGTCACGTTTCTACCCTTGTTCAGTCAGTCGTAAACACTAAGCCTTATTAGTGTATTCTTCTTCGGTCGACTTGGCTGTGCATTGTTATCCCTATTTAATGAAAAGTAATACTTAACCCTGTTCTGTTGTATTATTCTTTATCGACCTTAGCAGTCACCTTTCGACCCTTGTGGTCAGTTGTAATCACTAAGCCTTATCAGTGTATTTTTCCTCGGTTGACCTTGATTATATTAATGTTATCATTATTTTATGAAAGGTAAACACTAAACCATGTTGATGTTTTATTCTTTTATCAACCTTAGCAGTCATCTTTCGACCCTCGTTCAGTCAGTTGCAAACACTAAGCCTTGTTGGTGTATTCTTCGGTCAACCTTGGCTGTAGCATTGTTATCCTTATTTAATGAACAGTAACATAAGCCTTATTAGTGTATTATTCTTTATCGACCTTAGCAGTCATCTTTATACACTTGTTCAATGAACGTTAACACTAAACCATGTTGGTGTATTATTCTTTTATCGACCTTAGCAGTCATCTTTCCACCTTGTTTGGTCAGTTGGAAACACTAAGCCATGTTGGTGTATTCTTCTTCGGTCAACCTTGGCTGTAGCATGTATCCTTATTTAATGAACAGTAACACTAAGCCTATAGTTATTTTTTTCGACCTTGCGTCATCTTACCTTTCAATTAGGAACACAAACCTATTGTGTATTATTCTTTATCAACCTTAGCAGTATCTTCATTGTTCTCAGTGTGTAATCCTAACCTTATCAGTGTATTTTCTCGGTTGCCTTGTTATCAATGTTATCATTATTTATAAGTAAACAACCTGTTGGTGTTTATTCTTATCGCATTGCGTCTCTTTTACCTTGTTAGTCTGGGTAAACACTAAGCAGTGGTATTTTCTTGGTCAACCTGGCTGTAGCATTGTTCATCCTATTGTAATAAATCTAACCTTTTTGTGTTTTTTACACTTAGCAGTCACTTTCTACTTTTCATACGGTAACACTAAGCATTGTTTATTATTCTTAGTCATATTAAGCATTTTATCCTTTTCATCATGCAAATACTTAACCCTTTCTGTTTTTCTTCGTGACCTTAGCTAACCTTTTACTTTTCTTCAGTCGAAACACTAAGCCATTGTGTATTTTTTTGCATTGAAATTATTACCCTTTCTAGTTGATAACACTAACCATCGTGATTTTATTTTGTCACTTCGCATTTTTCCTATTTTTGAAAACACTAAGCCTTTGTGTATTTTCTCTTGCCTTGATTATTAATGTCTTTTATAAGTAAACAAACATTATGTGTATTTTCTTTGTTACCTTACTAGTATCTTTTTCATGTCAAGTCAACAACCTAGTGGTGTATTTTCTTCGGTTGACCTTTGACTGTTATCATGTTAACAACTATTACATGGTATTATCTTTATGACCTGGTACATTTTTTTTCAATGCTAGAGTACTAACCTTATGTATATTTTTTACCATTGCGGTACTTTTACCTTTTAGAGTGAAAACTAACCTTTAGTGTATTTTCTGTACCTTGCGCATTTTATCTTTTTAGTATACTAAACCTTTATTGTGTTCTTTTATCGCTGCAGTCCGTTTACCTTAGTTTCTAAAAAAACTTATTGTTTTTTTGGTCGACCTTGGCTGTAGCATTGTTATCCTTATTTAATGAAAAGTAAATACTTAACCCTGTTCTGTTGTATTATTCTTTTATCGACCTTAGCAGTCACCTTTCGACCCTTGTTCGGTCAGTTGTAATCACTAAGCCTTATCAGTGTATTTTTCCTCGGTTGACCTTGATTATATTAATGTTATCATTATTTTATGAAAGGTAAACACAAAACCATGTTGGTGTATTATTCTTTTATCGACCTTAGCAGTCATCTTTCCACCCTTGTTTGGTCAGTGGGAAACACTAAGCCATGTTGGTGTATTCTTCGGTCAACCTTGGCTGTAGCATTGTTACCCTTATTTAATGAACAGTAACACTAAGCCTTAAGAGTGTATTATTCTTTTATCGACCTTTGCAGTCATCTTTCTACACTTGTTCAATGAACGGTAACACTAAACCATATTGGTGTATTATTCTTTTATCAACCTTAGCAGTCATCTCTCAACCCTTGTTCGGTCAGTTGTAATCACTAAGCCTTATCAGTGTATTATTCCTCGGTTGACCTTGATTATATCAATGTTATCATTATTGTATGAAAGGTAAACACAAAACCATGTTGGTGTTTTATTCTTCTATCGACCTTAGCAGTCATCTTTCCACCCTTGTTTGGTCAGTGGGAAACACTAAGCCATGTTGGTGTATTCTTCTTCGGTCAACCTTGGCTGTAGCATTGTTATCCTTATTTAATGAACAGTAACACTAAGCCTTATTAGTGTATTATTCTTTTATCGACCTTAGCAGTCATCTTTCTACACTTGTTCAATGAACAGTAACACTAAACCATATTGGTGTATTATTCTTTTATCAACCTTAGCAGTCATCTTTCGACCCTTGATCAGTCAGTTGTTATCACTAAGCCTTATCAGTGTATTTTTCTTCGGTTGACCTCGACTATATCAATGTTATCATTATTGTATGAAAGGTAAACACAAAACCATGTTGGTGTTTTATTCTTTTATTGACCTTAGCAGTCATCTTTCGACCCTCGTTCAGTCAGTTGCAAACACTAAGCCTTATCAGTGTATTTTTCTTGGGTTGACCTCGACTATATCAATGTTATCATTATTTTATGAAAGGTAAACACAAAACCATGTTGGTGTTTTATTCTTCTATTGACCTTAGCAGTCATCTTTCCACCCTTGTTTGGTCAGTTGGAAACACTAAGCCATGTTGGTGTATTCTTCTTCGGTCAACCTTGGCTGTAGCATTGTTACCCTTATTTAATGAACAGTAACACTAAGCCTTATTAGTGTATTATTCTTTTATCGACCTTTGCAGTCATCTTTCTACACTTGTTCAATGAACGGTAACACTAAACCATATTGGTGTATTATTCTTTGGTCGACCTTAGCAGCAGAATTGCTACCCTTGTTCAAAACATTACTGTTACTTAATAGTGATTGATAGAAATGATAATATCTGGGCAAAATGTACGCATTAGCTGAACTGTCAGAAAACTGCCATCCCTCTAGTATGGATTTTTAGTAGAGATACTGTTTTTTATGGAATAGGTTGTACTTCCAACCTGTAGTGTCCTGAATTCTTGTATCGATACTTTGATAAGGTCGATATTAATTTAAATCAATAAAGTGGTGAGATGTGCATCATTTTTCTGTTATTATCAAACTTTGGGAAATGTGCTTTTGTACAACTATAACTATTTATGTTTTTACTCTTGATCAAACTTCAACTGATACTAGTAGTGTATCATATTGTAACTGTCCTAGGTCACAGTAATATCCACATTCGTAGATATATTATTTGGCGATCAACTACAATAATTTATATGTTTATTTTAGGCTACCTATGTAAAATGTGTGTACATTTGCTGTTATCTCAGTCGTAAAATGCCCTCTGACTTTTGAAAGACGTGTGAGAAATTCTCGAGAATGACTTCAGTGTGAAGCCAGATTATTTCTGGCAATGGATATTTTTGTTTACTCTTGTCAATAAATGTGTAGACTAGGTTAACTAACTCTCTAAGTCTAAGCTCATGAAGTTTATAAATCAATAAATGATGGAGGTTCTTTGACTGCTATTTAATAGGACAACACTTTACATTTTTGCATTGATTGATGAAAGTAATACATATATGGTACGTAGCATTGATTACCTAATTGAGAAAATGACAACTCTTAATTTTTACTCGATAATGGGTAATGTGATTGACACACACATTTGACACCCTGTGCTTTGTTGTAGGAACTCGTACACACAAATTCAATCATCTGTCGAAATGTTTATGTGGATAATATTTCTTGTCATATCATTCTATTGGAATTTTATGAAATTTGATTATTTAATTATAAAAATGGCAAACCAAATGCCCACGTAAACTATTCAGGTTCATTCTGTGTTATCTCGAATAATAACTCGACTCTTCTCACGCGTGGAGAGCATACACAAAAGACACAGAGCCAAGTTGCCAATTTTTTAAGAGTTGCATTGAGTCTTCGTTCATATAATAAGAGTGGCAGAATCATATATATATATTTGATGTTTCAATATGTTTGCTACACATGCATATTTGTTTTAGCATGATGATTTATGTTACTAATGAATTTGTAATTGAATAATTTGAGGAGTGTTACATGGAGGATTTTTATAAAACAAAATGTTTTCGATTTTGAGAAATATAAATAAAACACATTGATATTATTGAGTAGCCTACGGTATATTTTCTGTCTACATTTTAGATCATCCATTGAATCTCTGTACATTCCTTGCATATTTTTCACCACAACCCAACAAGAAATAATATAAAATGCTTTTTTGCAAGTGCATTATGTTTATTATTTGTTGCTACAGGTAATTAGCAATTACAAATCGAATACCGTATTTGCTTGTGTTCAGTCAACATCATCACCGACAATTTATTGGATTCATTCCATTTTGTTTCTACAGACTCGAGACATTGATTTGGCAATTTCGTCACTGATATACTGATAGATAGTATCTCTAGGGCTTACGAGAATTTGTAAATTGTGTTGCAATACTTGCATCATTGCTTTTTCATTATTGCAGACCTCTTTTATGATTGTTTATGACCAGTTAGAATATTTGCCAATTTATTTGCATTACTGATTACAGCTGCTTGACATTGTTGCAAGCGTGCAATCACCATATTATTATACATTTTAGGTTCAGCTATAAGTTTCCCTTTAGCCATGTCTTTGATGACACCACATGCCAATATACAAGGAGAGACTACTCCCATACATGCGCTTAACACTTGGTTTAGTGATTCTTGTCCGTCGTCACTTAAACTAGCAGGCTGGCCTGTTAGCATATCATCTTGGGTGGCAAATACAGTTAGTGCATTACTTGCTGTTGTCAATCCTTCCCCAAATACCTGAAAATATGATAGAATGAAGAGTCAAGTTTCTCAAAAAGATTGCGTTGGCGGTGCCCCTAATTGATGTAATACATTCCCTATCGGTTTCAAGTCAACAGTGTTAGTGGTTTTTGCACAATACATTTGTCATTTTCATATTCTTCAACCGTTCAGTCCATGTACCCACTACTGGATATTCTTGCCTGTATGACTTGATTCAAAATATGAGTTACTATGAGTTAATATGAGTAGTTACTCATTTGATAAAAACAAGTCTTCATTACTTATTCATTATTTTCCTGAATATCAATAAATCCTCAATTTTCAATATCATTGTTTCATCAAAATATCACAACTACTTAAGCTTAAGGGTTTGAGATGATTAAATACTGGGGCATATTTATTTGTTTGCATAAATTCATGCTGTCAGTGAAGAGTATTTAAACAACAGCAGTGTTTTCTACCATGGTAGGCTCACAGCAGTAGTAGTGTTGAGAAAAATTCACTTTTAAAACAAACCTTTTGAATGTTCAGTTTGTGTCCAATAACATAACTTCTCAAAGGATACAAACTTTGTTTTTCTGGCTTTGCTGTAAAAGTTTAAATAAAAAAAAATGGACATCCATATAAAAGTTCTTTGTGTTGTGAAAATTATTCTTGTTTCGTACATCATCTTCCTGGGTGCTTACATCATTAGGAACACCATCATCTATTGCAATGCCGATACGTAAAATAGCTAATTAAGAGTTCAATTTGGATATATTTAAAATTTCATGATAATTTCACAAAGCTTAATATTATAAATATGTGTCCATTCTATTTAATAAATTAAATAAACTCGGGCTTTGGCTAAGCTGTAGCAGAAGCTAGTTAGGAATTCGGAAATAAGTATGGAATGAACAATCGTGTAGATGAGCGTAACAAACCAAACGCAATTGATAACTATCAAATGAACATTTTACTCCGTTGAAAATCGTCAAAAATTGAACATTCGGTAAGTTTACGTTCCTGGGTTGAAGATGATATGTGGTCATCAGAATGTTTAAAAAATCGAATGCATTCACTTTAAAAGCTCATTACCCCACACTGAAAAGAAGGTTTGTTAAGTGACGAATATTAACTAGTAACTATTAAATATTACTGAATGTTAACTGATATCTTCATTTTATTGTTTGAAGCATTTCTTCATATTGCATAATTATTATATTGACCTACTTAGTAGACCTTCTGTATATCATTATGATCTAGATACATTTGTCACATTTTTGTCTAATAATGTACAATGTGGATTTGTTATTTTTGTTTTCAACATATTCATTTTACTTGCCTGGCATGCTCGATAGTTGTGCTCATTGGGTTTGTCTTTCAGAAAGTTGACACTGGCTGTAAAGGTATTGACACTCGAGGCCACACTTTTGAGACACAGACGAAACTGTTCACGAGTGTTCTCGTTTAGTGCTTCGTCCGCTGCTTTCAAACATGCGTTTGTGAGTACGTGTGCACTGTCACTCACACTTATGCAAATGTCAGTTAACTGCTGCAATTCAAATACAAAATGCCTTTTTAAATATCTATCAACATTATATTTCTTTGGTTAGTTCAATGTTTTTTTTTCAAAGAAAACTGTTCAAGATAACTATCATTATAATCATTATAATATATTAACTATCTAACATAATAACACAAATATTAATACCTAATTAACATTAATATGGTTTAATTATTTCCATAATGAAAATACTAGTTACTACTTCATTTACCTTTTTGGATATGGTAGATGCTTTTTTATTATTGTTTTTTATGTTAATGATCTAACTACATGTCCTATTCCTTTGTAACACGGTAGGCCTATCTACAAACTCTGTGACAATAAGAAAGCTAATAAAATGTCCTATTCTTTTTCTTAAATTCAATTATTTCATTTATCGAAGTAGACTTATTATCATCTTAAAATTATCAATTATTACATACGTAGCTTCTGTAAACCAGATAATGGGTTGAAAAATAATAATTTCTGTAACCCCATAAAAAATATGGTCGCGATTGCAGGTACTGGCAGTATAATCTTTTTTGAGGTCGTGACCCTCAAGTTGGGATCTACTGGTTTAGTGAGTTCAATGAATTTTACATTTATTAGCCATAAAATGATATTGGTATAACTCAAACTTGAGTTTCAACTTCCAAGTTCTAACAGAATATCCCAGACTTGAATATTTTAATTATTCTTGTAAATAAATTTTCCTACAATAGAATAATATGGATATCAGTATGATGTTATATAAATGTTAATAATTATATTCATAGTTATTTTCTGTGGTAAATATTTTCAAAATAAGTTTCTAGGCATGAGAGAAGATTGTGTCTTCGTTCGCAGAATAACACCAATAATTATTTAGGTTACGTAGTAGTACATGTCAGTGTTATCTTTGAAGTCAAATTTACAACTGTAAAATACAAGTTGGTATCACATTATATGCATAAATTACTCACTAATGCAGTAATGGTATCTAGTTTATATGTTGTCAGCAATGCTGCCTTGTGTTCAATCTCGGCAGTAGCTCGACACAGTTGGTACCGATCTACTGGTCCGGGTGCATCCGGGGTGCTCCCATCTGTGAGAACGGAGAGCAAGTAGCCAACGTGTGCGCAACATTCGGTCACCGATACAACTAACTCGCAGATTTCTTCAATGCAACAACGTAGCTGATAACAAAAACATTTTATTATCGGTATATGTAAAAGCAGTACCGTACTATCATTAATGGTACTATTACTAGAAAATGCAAGCAGCTTACATGCAGCCCTGTTATTTTGAAAGATTAATAATATGAGTGAAAAGTGGGAAAAGTTGGCATCCTTCAAAGACAGAACAAAATCATAAATCTAAGTAACATCTCGATGATATTAAAATATATTGAAATTGGTGTGAAAAATGTATTAAAATATTACCACCGACAGAATTCTACTTTTTCAAATACTGCTTGCTATAGGCCTACTTATATGCAGGGAATAATGTTTTTACCAACATAGCAAACAATGTGTAGTAGTGGTATTTTTGGAATATGACGATTTTTCAGGACAAAGCTTACAATAAGAAACAACTACATCTTTCAGAGGCAAAAAATCAGTGAGGTTTCGGTGAAAAGTTTTTACACTTATTTCGTTGATACACAACATTCTCTGTCTTTTATTATTGGGTTCAAAGACGCACTGTAATATTATTGAGGACCTTTGTTCGTGGATACACGTAGACCTCATTATAGAATGGCTTTGCTGAAGTGTGATCGACAATTATTTGTTATTGTTTGTTATTTGAGTGTTATGGTACCTCGGCCATTTTGGTGCTAGTTTCTCGTAAGAATAGCGCTGCAAGATCTCGCAACAGAACGATCAGTCCACGGTTCCGAGATGCTATCGTCTCTCTACATCTCGCAACACTCTCTCCGAATACGGATAAACTTGCAGTTCGTACAGCACGGGTATCACTGAAAAAAGTCATTTCAATGAATAGGGGCCTACAAGGTAATTTACAAACAAATTTTTCGCAATATTTTTTCACATACACAATTTAGGGTTTCTTGTTTCTTATTCTGTTTACTTTTTCAACCTTTCAATTCTTTATTGCAAACTAAATATATTTAATAAGAGCAAAAGATCCATTTTTGTATGATTTATAATATAGTGATTTGAGTGCAATGAGTCAAGAATTTTCAATGAATTATTGAGTACATCAACAAATAATACATAAAATTAAATTATTATCAGAGGTCATGGGGTATAATGCTATACATGGCTACTGATTGTAGGCCCACCTGGCAAATATTGTTTACACAACTACTTTTGTATTGCAATTTTGTATTGCAGCTGACTCCTTTTTCCAAGTTTTTGTTTTGGTGGGGGTTAGATCGACGTAATTTTTTTCCCAAAATTAATACATGAAGTTAAAAGGTAACTTATCTTGAAAACCATGCAAACATTCTGAGCATCGAAAAGAAGATAAAAATGATTTAATGCATGTGCAACAATGAATACAATACCTTGTGAGAAGAAGTAGATCAGCCACTGCCTGCATCCGCTGTTCACACAAATCACATGTGATTCCTAAGGCGCGCATTTCAAACACATCCGTCTCATCGTTCACGTTGAGCCAACTAGAACTTACACTCTTTGAGTGCCTTGGCTGGATCTGGTGATTTGATTCTTGCGCCATTTTAATAGTAGGTTTTTATCGGGTAGCACGATATGGAATATATTCAACATTTGTTTTCATTTTCACTTTCAATGTTTTATTCTGAAACAAAAATGAGAACAATTATAAATAATATTAATAGCAATTGAAAACTGAAATATAATTGCAAGATGTTTTGATGTAATTTATAAGTAATAATTTTCAATATAGTTTAATATAGCTATTTTGTTTGATCAAAAAATTATTGAAATCCAACTTTATTTGAAATATGAAAATGGAAACAATCAGTGAACAAAATTGAAGTATGCCTATAGGCCTGTAACAAAAATCTAGTTGGTATTCTTTTCCAATATGAAATTATGATACCAGCAGAATAAAAAATTGAACCTATTTAAATTTTCTGACAATAACGAAAAAATATTCGAGAACCATATTAATAATCACGTTAAATAATTTATATTCTATCATACCGGTGCTTACCTTTATCAATATCCTACGTTCACTCCAACAAATATGGACGTCACAATCAAACATTGAATTATAACATGAAAGGCATTGCCATTTTCAGATGAAATACCAAAGTTGTAATCGCGAGATGGCATCGAAATGTATGATCTAGCCCGCTCCAAGGGTCCTAACGAAATGACATTAGCCTAATAACAATCAGGAAACTAGAATAAAACATACGGTCGAGAGGGTTCATGAATGACCTATAGTGACACTGGATAGAAAACGGATGCAGGAAAGCATTTAAAAAAACGCAAATGATCATGAACTGACTCACGGAAATCACACAACCATGGACACAACTGAACTATTAGTATATAATAGTAGCCCATCCACAGTTGAAACACAACCATAATCCCACCACTCGAACTAATAATTATTTTCTGTCAATATGTCTCACTTGAATCACGAAGTTGTTTAGACGAAGTTTTGACTGGATCATTTTTGTGTGATATGAACATGCAGTGTAGTCAATTCGTTACAAAGTTATAAACTAATAATAAAAACATTTTTCAAAACAACGTAATTTATTGCATTCATCTAATGATTATAGCCAAACATTACAAAGAATTATTTTCACGTATATATTTGAAAAAATCTGAGTTCCTTGCTATGATTTTTATTCATCAACAACCTTAATCGAAATATCAATACATAAATTATTTCACAAAATTAATATCACACCTTTCATAAATATTTGTCCATGTTTTGTCCGCTCATCTCATGCAGCCATCACTGACAGCGCACTATTTAATAAATAGCTAGTTTCGTGGATATACTCAAAATGCTTCATTCAAATGTTACAAGTTTCAGTGTGAACGAACTTACGCCGTCTTGAGGAGAATTAATACTATACAAGTACTAAAAGTACTATACAAGTACTAAAAGTACTATAAAAGTAGTATTAATTTTCCTCAAGACGGCGTAAGTTCGTTCACACTGAAACTTGTAGTATTTGAATGAAGCATTTCGAGTATATCCACAAAACTAGCTATTTATTACAAAATTAACCCAAACAATAAAGTTTGCTTTAATATAGCTCACAGTCAATTTGTAGCCTTTACCTCGAATTGTCTCAACATAAATATGTATTCAGCAGACAAGAATAATCAAAGAGCTACGAAAAACCCACAAAACTAATAATCAGGTAATCGTTGATTCGTTGCAATTGGTAATTTATCAATTATAAACTGTACCTAGTCTGAAAGTATCTGTTGACGTCATTGAATTTTTGAATTGGCTGTTAATAAGCAAGGGGTTATTAGAGCGTGTGTTTCACTGTGATAGGCTAGGTCTACTACCCAAGCGTATCGCCATCCGCCCTTAATACAAACAAGACACCCTTCCACACCAATACGGCAGTTCGGCAATATGACTTGCTGATCCAGAATACCTGCACATACGGCATGTGGCCATACGGCACATACGGCATTGTCTGTCATCAAGTCATTGTCATTAAACTAAATGTAATTACACAAAACGTAAATTAAAGGGCATCACAAACCTGAAACTAGATTTTAGCGAATAATGACGATATTAATTTCCCTAATTTCTAAGGAAAGAAGAAATTATAGTCTCAGTTTCAAAGAATTATACATTTATAATCAACTTATTTGTCCTACAAACCCAACCTTTTTTCTGAGTCATGACGTATACATTACTCGATTCTGTTTATGTTTCTACTTTCTATACAGAATCAGTAATGGCTACGTCATGCCTGATGGTCTCTGGACTCCTATTCCTGAGATAAATGAGATGTGAGAAAATAAAAATGTGTGAGAAAACGAGTATCTCACATAAAATATGAGATGAAATATGTCATTATTATATGAGATAGTTTCCTGAGATAAATGAGATGTGAGAAAAATAAAAATGAGTGAAAAAACGAGTATCTCACATGAAATATGAGATGAAATATGTCATTATTATATGAGATA
Organism: Brachyptera putata; assembly: GCA_907164805.1. Taxonomy (NCBI): domain Eukaryota; kingdom Metazoa; phylum Arthropoda; class Insecta; order Plecoptera; family Taeniopterygidae; genus Brachyptera; species Brachyptera putata. The sequence continues at coordinate 8,312,683 of OU015463.1, read as the reverse complement.
GTTTTCTCACTGATTTTTCTCACATCTCATTTATCTCAGGAATAGGGGTCCTGGAGGACACAAACATTAATTGTCATCTCTGAAACTGAGATGATGATTTCTAGTTTCCTTCGAGATTAGGGAAATAAATATCGTCATTAACGTATTTATTGTTGTTGTATGTAAATATACCGTACTAATAATGAATATTCATATCAATATGTGTGAATATTCTCTGTGAATATGAATAAGATCTGGTTCAATTAAACGAGCCAGTTAATGAAGCTCTGTTGAGCACGACAGTGAATACGAGAATCTCAACTGGCGCGTTCCGCGGTGTCTTCACTCGCATCGTGAGCTCGGCTTTCGCGTTCCACGAATACCAAAACAGAACTAACCAACCTGACATATCACATACGTACACTTTCGATATTCTACACTATATTTTAAAATTGACGACACTTCATTGATCTACCCAAATGTATTTCTCTCCCCTCATTGGCCGCCAGAAACCAGCTAAATCTAACGAAGTTTCTCAGCAGCAGAAAGCCTATAGTCGGTGGTTTGTTTCCCACCCTCTGAAAGAATTAACACTACCCTTAAAACTAAGCCACTTGACTTTTTCCCCTGCGGCTTCTGTCTTGCTGGCGGCAAATACGTCACTAGTGCCAGTTTTTATGAGACGGTGAGTTCACCCTATCGTCTGTCTCTGGGTCAAATGCAGCTATCAGCCCTCAATTCACACCAACAAGAACGCTTGCTTCATGTGATCCGGCAGGCGAGGGGAATTCCGAACCCAGTTCGATCCCCGCCGCTGACCGTCTTTACAGAGGTTTTTCATGGTTTCCCTCTGTAGTCCAGGCTAATGCTGTGACGGTTCCTACAATAAGTCGGCCATGACCGCTTCCTTCCCACTATCCTTCCCATTACCCAAGAACCTTCATCTCATCATCCCATCATCTCATTGATCATCCATCCGACGCCATTAGATCTGCGCTATCATAACAGTGCGTCGTTAAACCCAATATATATATAAAAAAAAAAAACATACGAACTTCTTGAACTATTTGACAATCACTACCTTGCATGTACACTAGATGTTTTTCCTAAAATGATATGACCGAAACAGCGACATATCTATGACAAGCTGACGAATGAAACAGCTAAATGTAATAAATAATAACGTATACCCTCGTTAACATTCGCAGCGTAATCACTCAAGTTAGCATGCACAAAGAAATTTAATAAACTAAAACAGAAGGATGATGAAGTCGATGAGTGAATTCAGTACGATTTAATCCGGTTTAAGAGGATTACCGGTTTTTCAATACACGTTTAGCACAGGTTCAAGTTAAAACTGGGTTTATCTTGTACAGGAATGATCCCCACACTATACATATTCGATCTGCAAAAATAACGACGTGAAATATTTCTGACGGCTTTTCAAATGACTGTATCTAAATATTATATGCAATTCCCAGGACCGTGTTGACACATTTTGCGCCCCTAGGTCTAACAATTGTTAATGCCTTTCCAAAAAGGTACCAAATACATCAAATTCAATGAGTATTTTTGAACACTGATTTTTGATACTCTCTGTATTCCTGATTTGACATCTCACAATACGAATGTGTGAAGAATTTTATATTTTTATTGACTTGCCATATATTGTATACATAATCCTATGTAACGATCTATTTGGATGATTAAATAAATGAAATGAAATGAAATATTAAATACACTTCGTTTTGAATAAATACTACTTCATATGATGAGGTATTTTTTAATTTCGATGAGCTGGTGAATTTTTGGCGCCCCTCAAACATTTGGCGCCCTATACCTGGGCCTCGTGGACCTGTGCCTTAATACGGCCCTGGCAGTTCTTGTAAGGCACAGAAACACTCGGCATTTGATATCAACCTACAACCCAAGTTAGTCATTATTTTGATATCAATTATGTGATTTTTTTTCTAATGTATTTATTTGTTTTTAATGCTGTTATACCCTACCAACAGCTAGGATATACGTGGGTACGAATGAGATGGTGATAATGAAACGATGATAGCTGAAATGACGTTTATAAAAACCCATGCCCTATGCTCCACGCCCGAACTACGTCAGTCCTAACGCAGTAGTGATAGTTGACTGAGCTAAGGGTACGTTTTTTTCTCATAATTATGCCTTTCCTTATCATATTTTTGCAATATACCCTTTTCAGCCATATTCGACCAATTCTACTGGTCGATATTTAATTCTTTACATGATGAAATGATGAAATGGGAACCAATGTTCGATTCGGAAAAATGTTCAACATTTCTCTTGCCAGTTTCCAGTTCATTTCTCACACATCTATTTCTTTCCATCTGAAAAGATTCGTTATTAATATGAATGATAAATGAAGTCGAAGACTACGATAAGGGAACACTTTTGTTTCATGGCTATTTAGGCGCACGTTCCATTTTAGTTTTTGCGTGTGCCCTTCTCTTTCTCTCTCTCTCTCTCTCTCTCTCTCTCTCTCTCTCTCTTTCTCCCTCTCTCTCTCGCTTTTCCCCCCTCTCGCTCTTTCTCCTATTCATTTTCTTTCTTTCTCGTTTTATCTCACTCTTGTTCTTAGTACAATGGCTTGGAAAAATTGCAACAATTGTTTAGGCAATTAAAACGCTCATTTGGTATAATCGCCGAGTATCTTTAGTGATGCTTTGCTCAAGCAAAGGAGCTATGGAGGAAAATCAAGATTTTATCACATGACTCGCAGGAGCTTAAGAGTCCTTGTTAATGATGCTGTATTTTGAAGGTACCACATCGTTTTACTTTCTTGTGTTAAAACAAAATAGAATTGAAGAATTGACAAAAACAAAATAGAATTGCAAACTCTATTGGCCAGACCGTTATATGTTGTTGCTGTCGCAACCCAAACTAACATTAATCAACCTGACATAAACCTAATCTACGCTGATTTAATCTAACCTAAAAATAATCCAATCTATTCTGAAACTGACAGCAATGCTTGATAATAGTGTAAAACAGGGCTGTTGAACGTACTTCGTAGACACGTTTCCATTTTGTAAACCTTAATATCTACAACTTGACACGATGTTTTTTGTTGTTAAAAACTTGACACAGTCATTGTTGGTCAATTAACACTAAGGATTCGAAGTACGATCGTTTTGAAGGGGTACCACAAGGGCGATCTTACCACCCAACAAAAAAAAAACATGTAATTAATTTAACACACCGTAAACGGTTGTTATCTAACCAGTAACCTGTAACCATACGTTATCTAGCATAGATTTGATAACATTTCTTATGGAGGAATGAAAGTAAAATGTATAGGTCTATTCAGAAAAGTAACTTTTAATGGAAGAAACAGGTGAAGTTCAAAATATCTATTAGGAGCGCCTTCTTGATAAAGAAACACAGCCCTCGTGAAACGTAGTCCAAGATGGTTTTAAAAATATATATTTTATATAAAGAGACGTGAAATTGTACACAAAGATGGAAGAAATAGAAATTGGGCAGTGAAGGATTTCAAGTAGCATCAAACTCAAATAAAATAAAATGATTCCGGATACCTTATAGCCTTGTAGATATCACTGCATGTGCTTGAAATTCTACCATAATCGTTTGTGAATCTGTGTAGTGTGTAATATATTCATATTTTCCCTATATTTTTATTGACAGAAAATATTCCAGCCTCTGAAATAAACTAGCAATAATCTTTTAGGCAATCCTTAGAATTATCACCCCGTCTTTTAATATAATATAGAGATGCTAGACTAACATTATATTTTATCTTCTCTCGAGGCGAACGGAATTGGCTGTTATAGATGCTTTATACTTTCTACGTGACAATTTACGAGATTAAAAAGAGGGAAATTTGCTGTATTTCCTTAGCAATATTCTCATCCCTATTCATGGCGCCGTATACCCAAGACTATTGAAGCGCCTCAACATGATGGAGTGAGCGAATGGAATAGTTTTACTTACCAAACGGTTTGCTTGATAAGATAGGACGATAGCCCGCCAACATGCACAAGAACTTGGATTCGTGTTCATCAAGTCAAAATAATGCAGACAGTTAGTAGAAGTGAATATTAAACTCGCGCGAAAGTGATATACTTTTGACCTATATATTCAAGATTTGAACGAAATGTGTATCAGTGATAACAAGTTTCAAAATTCGTATACAAATCTATATTGCACCAAGTGTACGGTTTATAGCAATGATGTTATATAATCCAAATCGGGACGTTTTGAGTATTGATGTGTCCACTTTACAACTTATCAAAAGTGTAGATCCGTAAGTTTTAGGACATGAAATCCTGAATTTACATATTTGAACTTTCTGAATACAAGCTTTGATCGGGTAATGAGGATTTACTTCGCTTAGACCCACGACTGGTGTTAGTGGTTTGTGTTGCATTATAATAATAGCCACATGCACGAGCACGTCATTACTCATAAGTCTGAGTTGTATACGGATTTGTCAAGTAGTTACTCAAATGTTCAGGGTTTAGTTTCGAATCCCACCTATACACACTGTATAAAATGGCTGGATTTCATATTAAATCTATACCCTTCTCTTCTCTATCTCCACATGAGCTATGCTCAAGTCGTTAAATAACGGTGATGGCATTTCCTCTTCGAAAGATATTATCTATAGGCCACCACCATTCCATGCCCGTTTTAATGATTTGTCTTTAAAACACACACATTAGCAATGACATTAAAAACAGGAGAAAAAGTTTATCATATTTTTTATGCACGTCGCCTCTATATGTGCATGGACCATAATATCTAAGGTAGACAACATTATCTTTGCACTATATTTCACTTCTAACCAAGGGAATTGGAAACATTTTATTCATTTCACAATTCCGTACTTTAATAGGTAATTTAAATCAGTTTAAAGCTATCCTGAAATGAAAAATCTATTTCAGTTTTTGAATTTGACAATACTGTAGGAGTATAGGAATAAGCCATATCATATGGAGAAGTTTGAGATAACCGTACACATAAGTAGAGGCTAATTTGTAAGTGATATAATTATGTTTGAATCCTCTCAAAATGATACCTGTTCTCGTTCATTTTCTAAAACATCTGATTATCGTCATGGAAGTTCTGTAAGTAAAATGTAAGTACATCTAAGTAAACAGTAAATTCTATAAGTAAAGTATAGGTCTATATTATAACGATCTCTTAAAAACACCCTCCAATTCTTATTATTACTTCACACTCGGTCTAGCAACTCGCTATAATTATAACTAAAATCTATTGACGTTTTGTTATTCAAAATACTTCAGTAGGTTCATGACTTAATGTGACTATGTTTCATTATTGCAGTGTACACCTTGTCTTAATGACCCTAATGTAATGTGTACAATATCTCTAACCATAAACTATCGAGTAGTAATAAACACGCAATTAATCGCAACCTCATCTGAAACTAATCCAATTATTCTCAGGATACATTCCAAAAGTGTATAGGTATGGTAATCAGGACCATATGTTTCATATATACATACACCGGAATTTAGAAGGCATTTGTTTGACTTAACCGAAGGATATAAAACGTCATGGTACTCGGATAGGAGAGATTTATTCTCTGTTGAACCCTTTTCACAAATTTTCACTCGTATTATTTTATGTCCTATAATAAATGATTTGCAGCACTACCCTTTGGCCCACTATACGATGGCTAGAACTGTGGAGATATTTTAGAATTAGAATGAAACTAATGACGCAAGGAGCTTGATGTGATATCTTTTATCATCTCGTTATATCCGCATATAACCTGTGTGACTGGCTAGTGTGATTGCTAGCATTTCCAACGCACACTCTTAGCTGTTTCATACTAATTGTTCATGATAAATCTCTTAATCAACAATTAAGTGAGAAAACTTTTTTAAAAATCAACAGCCAACAGATACTAGGCATAGAATGATATGATATTGACACATTATTGTACTATAGTTTTAAAATAGTATCCTAAGTTGACAGTAATGAAGAGAGATTTTTGCCACAAAAAATTCTAGGAACATGAATGAAAATATAAATGAAAATTGATTATAATTATGATAATTGATGCTATATGAATTAATGAAAATGTATGGTGATGTTGAAAATTCTGTAAATTATTCAAGTCAAAAATATTATTTTGAAAATGATATCTTCTCTTTTCCACAATTTTTGAGTACCTGCCATTAGGCTATAGTTTTTCCATGAAGTATCAAATTGCAATTTAGTCTGGCTCATTCCTGAAGGTGTCATCATCCTAAAACTGCAGGTTCCTTAACTTCTCTTATTTTACCAAAGCTGTTTTTTTCCAACTATTCGTGTTCTGTCCACTGCTTCTTGTGTTGGTTTCCTGAAGCATCTTCAACTAACATGCTTGTATTCGTAGGATTTTCAAAATGATTGTTTTCGTTATTATTATTGTATTCTCACAATAAATATAACCAAGTAGGCCCTACTGTAAATCCAATTATTTCAATAATACTAGATACATTTCTGATTGTTGAGAGATATGCCTTGATCAGATGTAGGCCTAAGACGAAAGTTTTTTTTATCATTATCATTATATATATTTTTTTAATTTCTTCGATAATTACCGATAATTACAAATACGGTTACGTTCACTTGAGATTTCCACAAAGCCCTGTGATAGCTTAAATGTGGGTTTCCAATTTATAATGCAATAATAAAAATAAATAGGGTTCAATTATTTATAATCTATATACGGTTTATATGCTATAAAGCATAATACGGAGACGAATCCTCAAACTGACTATAGCAACATTGCAGATATAATAATGCAGATGAAAATACTGATTATAGATTATAAATTAACGGTTCCTTAACAAATAGATGATCCTACTTATGTACAATAATATATTTCTCTAATATTTTACGGGTCTCTAATTCAGGAGCTAAACATGTTTCAAGCTTAGATTAGACATTGCTGTAATATTTCATTGTGGCAATAGTTCAGGCCTGTAAAGGGTAAACACACAATGCGCATTAATATCAGTTTTAGCCTCTATGAAGGAAAAGCTGTCCTATCCACCCTCATTTACCCCCCCCCACCCCCTTTCCACTCCGTCCGCCCGCCCACCTACCCTAGACTATCCGTCCAACCGATAGAAAATTCAATTTGGCTTCTCGTTTTGAACACGCATTGATAAAACTAAATTAATGTAGTGGCTCGAAGATATTGAATTTCACTCGAAACTGATCATTAATAATTGTAAAGAAGTCGGATGGAGGGGTAAGGGAGGGGTCTCTACTCAGGGGGCTTGCTCCAGAAGAAAAGAAGAAAGAGGAGAGAGAGATATCGAGTCAGCCATGTACCGGTGTTCGACGGATACAAATAATTTCAAATTATAGATCACTTATTTAAAATAGAACATTCATAATTTCTTTGTAACGTGACACGCTTGCATGATTATATTCTATCATCATGCAATGCTTGATATTAATCAACTTATTTATTAGGTTCTTTGAGAAATCAGTTACATCTTCCACGATCCACAGTTGGATTCGAAAATTGGGAACTTGAAATATTAACTGTAGTCTATTCTACCGCGCTTTGTTGAACATACTATGCATCTACTATAATGATGGTGACCGCAATTAAGATGAATTTTTTTTGAACACAATTGAATAATTGGATAGAATTATATAAATGCATATAAGGAGCAATTCCAGTCTCACAGGAGAAGATGCTGGAACCGGGCGATTTAACAAAACTTCTAATGACTCCAAATGTATAGCTTATAATTTTTATTTGTTACCACACGAATAAACTTTGTGTATGATTTGGGAGGAATGTTGAATTATGTTTAAAAAGAAGCACGTTTGGGGCACACAGCTCTAGATTCTCGCGCCTACATGGACTGGGGGCAGAACCATATAGCAGCCGGAGGCGACATTTTGGAACTTTTTGGTCTTTCTTTAACCAACCTACACGCATATTTAGCGTAAATTATTGCGTATTTTGAAAGAAATATTTTACTTGCAATACAACGAAAAAACAATGTCATCATCCTGAATCCATATGAACCGCCACATGCAGCGCAGTGGTTAACGCGCTCGCTTCATGTGATCCGGGAAGGGAGGGAATTCCGAACCCAGTTCGATCCCCGCCGCCGACCATCTTTACAGGGGTTTTTCATGGTTTCCCTCTGTAGTCTAGGCTAATGCCGGGATGGTTCCTACAATAAGTCGGCCATGACCGCTTCCTTCCCACTATCCTTCTCATTACCCAAAAACCTTCATCTCATCATCCCATCATCTCATTAATCATCCATCCGACGCCGTTAGATCTCAGTTATCATAATAGTGCGTCGTTAAATCCAATATATATATAAAAAAAAAGAATCCATATGAAGGATTTAACCTTGATCTACTTGATATCATCTGAGATTTGATATAGGCCTAACCATTACAGGGCCTTACAGTAAAAAGCTGATTACTCGACACGAATAATAGAATAATCTTGATCAAACATTTGATAATACATTTGTTTCCAAATTACGGGACAATCTATCAGAAACGGTACATTTGGCGTCCCGTTTAACTTGAAAAAATAAGGGACCGACTACGAAAAAACGGAACGGATGTTCACCGTCGCTATAATCTACACCTCGAATTTTCCACATTTATGACAATATTAGGATCTATTTCACAATTATCTTCATTTCGTAACAGCCTTGATAATGTCGAAGCTTGAACCAGAGAGCCATATTCCAATGAATCCGGTGCGCAAACCATTACTAGTAGCTGATTATTGAATGCATTTATCTAATTGTTAAAACAACATCGATTTCATGCTTCAAAACATTCCAATCAAAACGTTCTAACTGCACGATTTATTTAGTTCAGATAGTGGATATCTTCCGAGGAATATTGCGTGGCTTTTTGTTGGAGACAAGCGAGAAGTAAGTATACATGCAGTGCAATATAAGTTTCAAAATACGATTGTATTGGTTTTCGCGGACGATGTGGATCGACTTTCTACAAACTTCGTCAGTGTATAAGCTATTTTTAGTCCGGAATTTCTTTGTAATTTCTTTCAACACATGATGCAGATATTAACCTCGTCTATGAGATTATTCGTGGTATATTTCAAATTCACAAAAATTTGTTTAGATGATTTGTCGAAGCCAGAAATCGGCACATGAAACCGGCGTTCAAAATTATACCGTAGTCGAATACGTATTGATTAGAATTTTAGTGAATGTATCCATCAAAATTGAGGTTTGTAGATGCCAAACCGGCAAATATTGCAAAGAAAATGTTTAGTTGAACTATTCAAACATGAAGTTAAACTCAGATCGCCTACAGTGACACGGTCAGTCTGTTACACGTTTCTTGAATTTCTCTTTAGAGGATTCCTCGTGCAATGTATGAGACACAACTGTATTTTGGTTAAAAAAGTGGATTGTCTACTTGAGGTGATTATACCTCTTTAATCTTGCAACAAAATGGAGTGTCATTTCATGAGAATATATGGCCCACGCAATGGACTACACTGGAGTAGAGGTGCAGAGTTCAGAGTGAATCAAGAATAGATTGATTTTGCAGGAGGGCTGGTGGAGAAGCAGTGCAATGCAATCCGGTTGAACGAGGGTGGTTGATAGTTGAAGTTGAAAGTTGGGAAATTGTTTGACTTGTTGGAAATGGATCAGTCTTCGGGCGATTCGAAGAAATGCTAAATTTTAAAGGTCTTTGTTTGAAGGAGAATGAACCGAAGAATTGAGAAGTAGTATAAGAAGAAAAGTTTCTCAAATGACCTAATCAGAGAGTAGACGGAGAAGAGCAACTGAGCTTATCTTAGGCAGGAGGCTGGGTGGGTGAGGAGGAGGAGGAGGGGGAGGAGGAGGAGGGTAGAGGGCAAACTTCTCGTCTTCAAGAAACTTGAGTATTATACTTTACGCAGGACTTTTCGAAGAGGTCAGAAACATCCATGCTGGGACATTGTAAGTATAATCTCTATACTATTTAGAAAACTTTCGTTCAAGCTAAGGGTGCTACTGCGTTACTGCACAAACGACAGTAGTTTATGGAAATCATAATGAAAGAATGATAAAATATGTCATATTTACATCGGATGTTTGTCTACAAAATGATTGAATCAGGATGAGAAATATCACCATTTTAGTTTCGTCAGTTTCAGTATTTATTTCTCTGTGTGGCATGCACCGGAACGTATTATGAATGATGCATCTACACAAAACTCTTAAGAAAATGAAATGAAATCGATCTGTGAAGGGCTTGGCAACAAATTACCCCGTGGTTTTTCTCCAGATATAAGAACCTTATCCTTTAGAAGTCTTCTACTTCTACCGATAGTGTTTGCCTCCTCGATATATCTTGAACCTGTCATATTTTACAACCATAAAAGAAACGCATAGGCATTCAAAAACCAACTTGATCGGTAATACTACAAAGTGTTCATCCTTATTTCTTTACGTCGTTTACGATATACATTTCAAATTGGCGATAAGACATTATTTGCCCATCCTCCATAACGATTCCAAATCGATGTATATAAGAAAGATTGCCGAAACGTTCAGCTAAGGGCATATAGACGCTGCTAATATAATGTGTATACTATACGGCTATCGTATAAAAACAGCACCTTTTTTTTCAGTAACAATTCTTGTTCTCCTTTCACTAAGTTATTCGATTTCCTTCTGCTTCTATACTACGAAGATACTGTTGTGCTCTTCCCGTATACTGATAACTTCCAAATATTGAATTTATATGAACTCCCTTGGCAATAGCCTACCTAGCCAATTTATATTTTATACTACACTCATTTCCATATTCCCAATACTACATGGATCTAATTCTAAAAGATGTAGTCCTCTTTCTACCATATACATCTATCTATAAATAAAATCAATGAACCTATCTATGAATAAAAAAAAAAGAAAATCGAGATGATAATGTACATCGCATGAGTTGTAGCCTAATAATAACATGTTACATGTTACAAGCATGATGAGAAAGTGTCATCAGACTCGATGGCTTATAAAGAGTTTAATTATTACGCCTGTGCACGGGTTTGTAATCGAAGTATGATATTTTATTGCTGGATTACTGACTGGAGCCGTTTTATATTCATTGGTCACTAGTAAACCTTCATTCGATCCTGAGTCCTGACACGTCTCCTAGCTATAAGGACAACAATCAGCCGACAGCATCACAATCATAAAACCGATCAATGAGAACCAGTTGATAAGAAACTATCACACTTATTAAATGTGGCGTATATAATTACTGTTGAATACTTTATACTAGGAAAACGCAGAATATGCGTTGTAAGTTGAACGAGATATCTTCTGTAATAATTGTAGTGGAAAGCTATACACACAACTTGATTAGGAAGTTACTAAGTTACTGCCTGACTGTTTTTACCTAGTGGTTAATTTCGAAGAGTACTTGTTCGGGCTTAAGACATTTTCGGCTGAAAAATTCCAATATGGAATTTGTGCAGTGTACGGTAGTGTATTTTTCACCTTGTAAGCCATTCCAAACTAGTACATTTTGTACTTGGAGTATCCAAATTCTGTACTTCACGTATATCTGAACAATTTATACTCGTAGATGGTATATATTATTCCGGCTCAAGATATTTTCGATTGAAAAATCTCAACATCGGTTTCATAAATACTGTTGTACATGGCATGCATTTCTGTCCAGTATAAGCTCTTTCGTACTCGGAC